>JBBPDI010100773.1:0-10699 GCA_037974545.1 Cucumis variabilis | reverse complement strand
CGCTGGCGGCGGTGGAGGGTTTTTTAATCCTTTGCAAATGGCTTTTCATATGAGCCAGCCTCTTATGGCTTCTTCAGATGTATTTCAAGAGTATTGAAATTTGGGTCTCTTTTTTTTCTCTTTCCTAATGGTATGAATTTTCTTGGAATCCAAACAAGCAAAGAGAGAAAAAAAATTGGTTTAGGGTTTTGATTGTCACTATGAATAAGAAATGGTATAAAATGTGGGTTATTTAGTTTCTTAAATCTTTTAGTTAAATTTTATGTATTAAGAGTAATTGGAATTGTAAATTTTTTAATCCTCATATTCTTAAAGGTTAAAGTTATTGTTGTCTAGACAATGTACGTTTAGTTCAACGATAATTGACATCGTCATTCTTATTCTCATGATTTGTATTAAAATAAATGTGATTTAACTTAGTGGTAATTACCGTATTGTCATTAATTTGAATTTTTAATCTATGATACTCACAACTTTACTCTAAGAAGTAATATTTACTGGTCTATTGATTCAACTACTTGATTCGATAAAGACAATAAATCTACCAATCAAACTTTTTAAATTTGATGATGTGTGTATATATTATAATCATTTTATATGGTTAAATTAAATTTAAGTTTGTTAATTTAAATATAACTTAACTCATTAATGAGTTAAGTAATTAATGAAAAAAATAAGCTTAGATATTTAAATCTTTCTCCCTATATGTTCAATTAAACCAAAGAACTTTGAATGAAATTTTGTTTAGAGACAATTACATAAATAGTATAAAACAAATATAATTCTTTAGAAAAAAAATAATACAAAGATTTTTGACAATTCAACTTAAAAGTAAAACTTAAATGTAAAGTAAAAGTATATGATATTAAATTGTTGTCGACATTTTTAGTAATATTTCTATACTTTTATAGATTTAATATAGATAGGATGATATACCAAAATTTTTATTATATGGTAAAAATCTATAAAATATATAAAAAAATTGATAAAATGTTGTTGATCTAAATATAATATAATCAATAAACATGTTAATTTGATTAAAGAAAACATAAAACACTTTTAGATCGATAGACATATATTTGGAAATTTGGAAATTTGAAGTAATGGAAAATAGGAAGAATGCATTTATATTAAAATGGATCATAATTAGAAACAAAAACAATTTTCACTTTAGTTCTAACTTGAAAGAATATGTGCATTTAGTATTTAAAATTTTAAATTATATATTTTTAGTCCCAAAATTTTAAAGAGTAAGTGACTTAAGTGTTATAGAATTAAAATTTTACTTTTAGTCCCTGGCATTTTAAAAAAAAAAAAGTAAAAAGTCTATCAAAACTAAAAAATTATATTATTTTCAAAACAAAAAAATTATATTATTTTCAAAACAAAAAATTATGTTATTTTCAAAACTAAAAGACCAAACCACAAATTATTCCAATTTTAGAGATTAAAAAGATGAATTTCCTTTAAATTGTGACCCTTCCTTACATTCTTTAATTATTTTGACACGTGTCCTCCTTTTTTTTTTTTTAAGTAAAAGGTCAAAATCAATTATCCATTTATGTGACAATAATAATTGACTTATGTTGCTAAATTATGTTCATATCACATCAAAGGAATGGAACATTTGATTTCAAAATTCACAATGCATATGTAAATCACATCACCTAAGCAATACTCATTTTAAATTAGGGTTGGATGGTCTGTAAACAAATCGAAAATAAAAAAAATTAAACCAACTAAATCAAGTAATCGATTATTTCTAAATATAAGGAAAAATATTCGATACAAAAAGAAAAGAAAATAAATTAAATATTACTTTGGTCTCGGTGTTTTGAGTTTCAACTCAATCTATAAACTTCAGTTTGACTCCTTGTTATTTTACATTTGATTAAATTTGGTGCTATACTTTTAAAGTGCTTTAAAATTAATTATTTTGGTGTAACACTCTTAGGTTAGGATTCAACAACTAATGGTTCTGACATTCTCCTGCATCTCATGCGACCAGACTATATGTCATCCTTGCATAGAATTGGTTCAAACTATGAAATTTTTAGGAATGAGCTACCAAAAAGGAAGATGCATATCTCGTTGGTATTTCAAACCTTTTGCGTCCTTCATAACTATATTTTCATGTCTTCATGATTCATCTCATTCGAATGCAACCTCGTTCATCCATGTTCCCCTCTTAAATTTGGAGTATTACATTTAGTTTCATAAATTCATTTTTATCTCTAAGTTTTATGTTAAAATGATCTTTTTTTAAAGAATACAACACAAACCAAAATCAAAATTATAAAAATTAAAAATCACGTTTGATGAACATTTTATTCTTTTTATAATGAAAATCAAATTTAAAACACTTTTTCACCACCAACTTTCTTCTTTTGTTATTAACACTTACCGAAATTTGAAAACTAAAAAAAACGTAATTTTTGTTTCAGAATTTAAGGAAGAAAGATGCAAAAAACATCAATTTAATTTTTTAAGAAAATGAAAAAAAAAGTATGTTTAACAATTAAAAAAAAAAAAAAGATGTGGTCAGAATCGCCAAGTTATATTGTATTTTTAAAAAGAAATAATGTGAGCATAAGTTCTATGATTTTTAAGGCTAAAAAAATCAGATAGGGCAGTGTTCTTATCAGTGACGTTTTTATCTTTTTCTTTAACTTTTTTCCTTTTTCAAAAATAAATGTGTTTTGTTAATGGAACTATGAGCTGTTTTTGTTACAATTGAATCAATAAAAGCTTGGCTTTACTTTTATATATACATATATATAATATTCTTTAATCTCTAAATGTCAAGATTGAAATTCTAAACAAAAAAAAAAAAAAAAAGAAGAAAGAAAGAAAGAAAAATCAACCAAGTCCTGGTACCCTTTGAAAATTAATTTACCACATATATCTATCCATTTAATGAAAGTTCATCAGCCATTTATTTTGATTACTAACAAAGTAACAAACACTGCAAGTTAGTTTACCAACTCCATAATCACAATACAAAATAATTTATCGATACGATCAAATTTGGATTAAGTTTTCGAAGTCCATTATTGATAAACTATACGTGATAGAAACTATTCGTTGATAAAAACAATTTATTAATTATATATCATAGATAGATTTTGATTTACAATTTTAAAAATCATTGAATTCTTAATTATTAGTGTTAAAAGTTGCTACCAATTGGAATTGCTCTATTTAGAATATTAAAATGAGTTTAAATTAGTGGTAATTGACTTGTACTCTTTTATTAAAAAAATTGATTAACGTGTATTATTCTCTCTTGAATGTTCAATCTTTTATGCCAATATAAACGTAACTCAATTGGAATTAAATTTGTACTATTACTTTGAAATTATAGAGATTCAATTCTACTGCTCCATGTATCGTTTATTTTTTTAACGACTAACAATATCGATTGAAAAAAATGACTTTTACGTAAAACATTGAAAATATACTATTAATATTTTAAGGTGTAAAATTAATGTTTTAAGTTTTATTTCAACAATTTTCAAAGTGAAAAATACGAACCTTCAATTTTTTGATCAATAATTAATATTTTAGGTAAGTCGTGACAATAGTTGAATTCAAAAAGCCGGATTTTTGCTACACTTTACTATATTTTTTTAATCTCTAACAAAAATAAATTATTTGGTCCAAACAATTACACAACATCCAAAAACATAAGAATTTCAAATGAAATATTATTACTTTAGTCTAAAAAAATGGTTGATTTTGAACACAAAATTTTCACAAAAGCTTTGTTTAGAAACAAACATACATCAACATGATACACACACTATTATTGAATATATCTTATCAAATAGAATAATCATAATTTAATATGTTATGACATAAACGCTGTCGATTATATTAGAGATATAAACTTATATAATCACGATAAAATGATTTTAAAAAACTAATTTAAAGTTTTTAACCCTATAATTATATATTAATTTTGTGAAGCCTATTTAAACTTGCATGATCATTATTAAGTGATAATAATAATAATAGTTTTCATTTTTTAGGTATTAGATAGAGATATGTTCTAATATAGTTAATTATGTTGGATAATCTTTTTTTCTTTAAACAAAAATTAGATAATCAATGAGTCTAATCTTTTCAATTAACTTTTGGGAAAGTTAATGGTGGAAAAGCCAATTGATTAAAAGGGATGTATGTTGTTTGAACACGTCCAATGTATATTTTCTTAAAATATAAAATTTGATCAACATTTATATTAATTATATTTGTTGATCCAAATTTGTTTGAAGGTTATTGATTCGCATTTTGCTTATGCTATTTTGATTTTTCTAATGTGTATAAAAAAAGGGGTTAAAGAAATATTATATTTACCAAAATGTGTCTCATTCATTAACACTATCATACAATAGTTATAAAAGTTGTCAACAATTTATTTAGAATCGACAAATAAGTTAGAAAGGCAAACACAAGTTTATAATATTATGAATGCCATCAATTTGACTTGGTGAATCAATAAAGTATATATATAATATAAATAATTTTGGTAAAAATTAAGTTTGTATCGAAAATGAGTTTAAATAGGTACAAACTTAATTTTCTAAAATTTTGAATCATACATTAAACAATTAAATGTATAGTAATCAGAGTCGAGGAATCATATAAATTGATGATATATCCCTTAATCGATTGAGATCTATCAAATTAATTAGATGATTATATATTTTAATCTTTAGAAAACTAAAAAAAGAAAAAATCTTTTCAATACATGTTAGATTGATGTCAAATCCATTTGTGCTATTGGATTCGATGATATTGGAGAACTTTCAAGTTTCAATCCATGCTTCACAAATGGATTTTGTCAAATCATGATACAGATGGTTGCCTCTTCCACCAAAGTAGGAGATATGTGGTGGGAGATATATCTATGATCATTTTAATCGTGTTCATCATGCTCAAACGAGAACAAAAATTATATATCTTTCAACGTCATTAGATTAAGATTCTAGAAATCATAACAGTTTATAAGGGATATATTGTGTCAATTTAGTCAACAGTTCAAACAAGATTTAACTAGAGTGACAATTTTTTCTAAAAGATGTTTAGACTTTTTATTTTATTCACATTCATGAGGCCATAATAGCTTGGCTCATAAGACCGCTATAGAAGAGAATGATTTTGATCATAAAAACAATTTTGTAATGTGATGTTCAATGATCATATAGCTGTTTTTTTTAAAAAAAAATTCAATGGACTTTTCTAAAATATAAATTTGGTAGAGAGTATCTATAACATACACATGCAATAGTTGTAGTAACAATGATTATTACATGAAATCAAAATACATGTGATGTTTACACGAGTGAAAAAGACCTTTTATAAACTAATTACATGAAAAAATACATCTAATTAGTACACCAAATCTCCAACCACTAAATTCAACTAAGAAATGCATTTGATAGCATTCTTGCTCTTTCTGTCACTGCATTAAACCTTCTACTTCTCATAGCTGTGGTTACCACTAGGCAATGCCAAGTAGTATTAATTGTGAACATATTGGCTATTGTTTTTCCTTTTTCTTCTTTCCTCTTCTTTTATTTTTCTTTTCTCTTTCTCCTTTACCTGTTTTACAAAAGGAAAGGACAAGTGAAAATGGCATTGATGAAAGGAAGAGGAGAAACAAAAAAAAAAAAGAAAAAAAAAGATAAAAGTGACACATTATCAAATTCTCGTTAAAGACCGATGGAATTACTAATGAAAGAACAAATAGTGCGCTACCAATGCAAATCTCAGTGTGAAATTGTTGAGTCGAAAAAACTTAAGTACCTAAAAGCAATCTAAATTGAACCTCAGTGACTAAGAGTATAATTTTTCTTAAAAGTTATCATGAGTACAATGACTTAAACGTCTAAATTGTTGAACAGTAGAATATTTCTAACAAAAATATCACATAATTACTTTCTTAATTAATAATATACCTACAAATAATTTCTTTTACAATATGTAAGAGGTCAATGAATCAAACTTCTAACTTATAATAAGAATTATAGCAGTTGTTAAGATAATGTTATTTTAGAGAATAAACAAATAATTTAAAAGATAAAAAGAATTGAGAATGATATTTGAGTGAATATATGTTTGAAAAAGAAAAGATGCAAACAAAAGGAATCATTTAAATAGAAGATTTCTTTGTTGGTTTTGTTATAAACAATTAAAGATAAAGTATTGGAATAAATTTCAATCCACATTTTTTTTGTACTCCACAAAGCAAACACATTGTTTTGGGTCCATAGTTGTCAATTTTCAATCCTATAAATACATATATATCTATATATATGTTTTTGTTTTTGAAGTTTCCGTAAACACTTTGTTCTTCTTTCTCTCACAAAATTCCTTGAAAGGATTACAATATATATATATATATATATATATATATATTTTCAAATATAAGAACCGATATATTTATAAAATAAAGTAAAATATCGTAATCTATCTACAATAGATTATGATAGATTAAAATAGACTATCTACATACATTAATATTTATTTGTATCATGATAGACATAGATAATAGTTCATCATATATAATTTGTGATATTTTGTTATATTTGTAAATATTTTATCAAAAGTTTTGTTCATTTAGAATAATTTTCTTTTAAAAATAAATATAGAAAATATCAATTTATATCCTTATATTTTGGAGTTGTATTGATTTACACTTTAAACGTATGTCATACGTGTGTTGATTTATACTTTTTATTACATTTTGTTTGAATAAACATTATCGTGTGAAAATTTGTAATTTTATCAATTGGATTCTTAAATTTTCATGAATAAATCAATTTAGACTCTCCCAGTAAGAGAACATTTAAAAAAACTATCCTATATCAATTTTATTAATCTACCTTGTTAATTTGATCGGATTCCATTCTACATGAAAGTAAGAATTAAGTGAATGAATGATTTAAAAATATCACCTAAATGATTTTAAAATATAATCTTAATAAATTATCTAAATTAATTCATTGTAAGTTTAATTGAAACAGTAATGTATTTGAACATGATATTCTTCAAACTAAGTCTAAAGCAAGGTGTAATGAAAATTTATAGTTTTAAATTGATAAATTTTTTAAAATTTACACGTAAATTGAAACATTTTCAAAAACTAATTGTAAATAAAATTGAAATAAAGAACATATCCGTTTAAATCGTAACTCAAATAGTTAAAATAAATGTTATATATCTTTGACCAAACAAAACAGAAGATATATAATAATTAAAAATAAAAAATAAAGAGTACAAAATGTGATTTTGATCACTAAAAATTTAATTGATTTGTAAAAACTTCTGATTAATTTCAATTTGGAATCAATTAAATAACACATAAAGGTTGTAATAATGCAATGAGCAAATGGTTATCTAAAAGTTTGAAATTTAGAAAATATATATAATGTTGAAGCATATTGTTTCCTTAAAAAATTGTAAATATAATAAAGTAGAGAAGTGTGATGTTGACTATGTTTTTTGTTTTAATCTATTTTCTAGATCTATTATCGTCTTTCCAATTTATGATATGTTCATCAAGTTGGCAATCAAGTGCTTTATAATTCCAAGGATAAATTTCAATTTTCTTTTTTGCTCAAATCATTATTGGAATAGTTATAATATATATATATATATATATAATTTTAATTATTTGATTAATCACAATAATATGCTCAAATCTAAGAATGGTTGTAACACTACCCATGTTATATTTCTCATAATTATTTTGGATTTGTTTAATATTCATCTCACTTTTTAATTTAACTTGTGTTTATTTATGCTCCATTTTTTTTCTAATTATAGTTTTCATCGAAGTTAAAATAGTATTTGATTTCCGAATCAAGTTCTAAAAACAAAAACTATTTTTTTAAAATATTGTGTTTATAAGCTTAATTTTCAAAAATAAAAACTGAATATCAAACAATTATCAGACGAGACATTTTTTGTTCATATTTGATAATTATTCCACTTTTTTTTTTTAGTTTTTGAAAATTAAACTTAAAAAATGCAAAGAGTTTTGAAAGATTCGAAAGTATATAGACTACAATAAAATGTATCCTGAAATGTATAACCACAATTACATTTTCACGAAATAAAAAAACATATACACCATAAGATAATACAACAAATAATTTTCTTGATAATTAATATTTGACTATAACGTCTTAGAAAATGTGTTAGTGATACTTTAACCAATTAACATACTCAAATCGATATTACTATAGCATACAACACCTTTATTATCGTACACAATAATTTTAAACCTTAATTATAAACAAAAGATCATAATTTTACTATAGCATACAACACCTTCATTATTGTACACAATAATTTTAAGCCTTAATTATAAACAAAAGATCATAAACTACTAAAACAACATAAACTGTGATTTGGATTTGAAATAAAGAATGGTAGGTGTCTAAATAGTTAAAGTGTTGTCAAAATCATAAAACAAAAACAATCAATTTTTTGATTGAATTGAAAGAGAGTCAATATTCAAGAAAGTAGTTAAAAAATGGACCCATTGATATAAGTGATAACAATGTATAGGTGTCCACTTTAATTATATTCAAACATCTAATTTCCACCATAGGAAAATTTAGTAAAAAACGTCCCTTTATGGTATGTGAGAAAATTTTCCTATCCACCATATATAATTAATTACATAAATTATTTGATAAAATGATTGTAAAATAAAGTTTTGGATAATTACAAAAGTATGTGCATTACTAATTTAGCCACTTGGATAACATTCATTCACAAATAAATTCAAGTGGTGATTATCAATATCTCTTCATAATATTTCATGTGTGGCCAATTGAAAAGACAATATATATATATATGAATTAGAAAATTGGACGAATTTCTCAAGAATTTAATTTTAGTCTCATCATTTCATTATTATAATTCAATAAATGGTGATTTTTTTTAATAATTATCTATAAACTTATAATATTTTATCAAAAATCTAAAATTAAGTCAATAGGTGTCTAAGTAATTAACTGATATATAAAGCTATTCTTAGCTGCTTTTGGTTAGTTTCAAAGGTTTAATTTTTAAAATAAATCATTTTTGAGAAAACAAGAAATGTTAGAGAAACTCTTACCATAACTTTTAAAAAACTTTCAATGTTTGTTTACTATTTTAATGGAAATGACTTTGAAAAATATTTTCTTTTCCAAAAATGTTTTCTTTCTCTAGTCAATCCTATGTTTTTAGTGTTAGATTTAAAACATTACATGTTAATTCATGAACTTAGATCATGTAATACAACCAAAATGTAGCATAGCAATGGTTAAGTAAAAAGTGAACCTTAATTGATTACTTTCATTTTGCTCTTTTACTCGTATTCTATAATCATATGAACTTCTGTAATCAAAATACACAATCTAATTGAAAAATGAAAGTTAGTTACTCAATCTCATTGTATTTGAAAATTACATGAAATTTATTACCTTTACGAGAATTATTACAAATATTGTTATTGTAATGGTGCATGAAAATTATGAACATGTTGCATTTATATATTTTGTAATTCAGATTCATTACACTTGAAAATTTAATTACAATTATCATCCACAATTTTAGAATAAAACTTTTAACAAAGGCTTTGAAAAGTTAAGAATTATAATTTTTTTTTTTCAGGATCCATTTTATTTATTATAATAATAAAACTAAAATAGTACAATTAGAAGTTAAAATAATAAAAGAAAACTTTTTATAGTATAAAAACAATATAAATATAAGCTTCAAGAACCAAATGTAAGATTTGAACCAATATTTTTTTATGACCAAAATTTTCTAGAATGACAACATTATGATCCAATTTCCAATACAGATGTCCTCACTTCACCATGTTTTTACTTTTTAAAATAAACAACTTGGATTTCGAAAACTAATTTAAACGAGGTAGTTAACTTAATTTCTAGAATGAGTTTTTGTGAATTTTTTTACAATATAATGAAATATCAATTTATCGACGAGTTCATAAAAATGTGTAAAACATCAACCTGTCAATGGAAGTGATTTCAATTGGTGAGAGGTAAAGAAAGCTAGGCATGGTGGTTTCTAATCCAAGGTCCACTTTCAAAAAAGCATTTTTTTTCCCTATCAAATATCAAAACAGTCTGCCCATAACCAAAAAGAGGAAGCAAAGGAGATACCAAATATAAAACCAAACCTTCTTTTTTTTTTTCCACACATTTCTTTATTTTTGTTTGCTTTCCCTTTTTGATCTGATTTCAATTTGGAGGAAGAAAAGCTTGCTTTGCTATTGACTTCACCAGTTTGGGATATTAGAATATTATGCTTCAGTTCAACAATGGTGAGAAGGTGAGAAGCATGTGCTTGGCCATGCTCTTAATGGCTTCATCATTTATATTGGGACCAACAATCAGATCATTCTAGTTTATTTTAGTGGTAACTTAAAAAGAAAAAACGAAAAGTAATATCAATGTTTCTTATAAGCTTTATTATATCCGTGGATATCTAGGCACTTCAACTAATCTCATGCAACAACCTACTCGTTCTTACAACATTTGAGTGTTCATAATATCGTATTATTTCAGGTTTGAGTATCAGATCGGGGAGAGGAAGGAGGAGGGGGTGTTGAAACAATGGGAATGAGATCTGATTTTAAAGATATCAAAATTTATAGCATGATCTTTTG
>JBBPDI010100767.1:0-10701 GCA_037974545.1 Cucumis variabilis | reverse complement strand
TAGCCTTTCCAGAACAAAATCAGAATTCGGATTGGGATTTTGCATATCCCATGGTAGAAATTAAGGGTCAAGTTTGATGTTAGAGTGTGGCCATCCCATAACAAAACAAAGACACAAAATTTCAATTTCTACGCCCACACCCACTCACACATATTTGTTTCCACTTGAGTGGTGGTTTAATTTCTAGAGCATGTTTGACATTATATTTATTGTCCCTAAAATTGACATGCAAGTAAAGAGTCATTGAAAACATTAAAAAGAAAGGTGGAATACATTTATAAATGTGCAAACTTTAAAAGTGAAATGAATTTGAAATTAGGGTAAAAGAGTTGACTAATTATTTTACTTCAATTTGTGAAATGAGTGCGTAGTTGAACAAACATTAAGTTGAGGTTAAACAGTCGTGTCAAATTGAACTAAGTTTTTAATACAAATCAAGTCAATAGTACTTTAAACACTCATTTGGTTTGTAAGAAGAATTTTAAAAGCATAATCAAGTTTTCAAGAATAATTGTTGTATTTTAGTTTTTGGTTTGATTTTTGAAAACAAAGATATAAGTAGTGATGGTTAGTTTAAATTTGAAAAAAAAAAACTAAAAACAAAATGGTTATAAAATAAAGTTTAGGTGTCTAAAATTTTAAATTTGTACCTTTGTAGGTAAAGTCATTCAACTCTCCTAAAATTTTCTAGCGACAAATTATAAGTTTTAGTCTCTAAACTTAAGTTTGTGTCTAAAAAATTCGTGAACTTCAAAAAAGTATTCAATATATAGGTCATTAATTAACTTTTAATTTTATATCTAATTAATTAAATTTTAAAATGTCTAACATATCCGTTGCTAAATAATCAATTAATTAACCCTTTTTAAATAAACCAACTATATTAAAATTGAAATGTTGTTGTGATGTTTTTTGTTGTCCATTAAAAATCGATAGATATATATATAGTTTCAATTAGGATTTTGAATGTCCAACACAGAATAGGGAATAAAACAATAATAGTAATTTCTAAAGTTTTGATATTTAAGACAATTTTTGATATGTAAGCCAACATAATTTGGATGAGGACGATGTTAATCTCATTTAATGGCAGTGTTGTGTAATTCTTCTTACGTACTGTCGACCCACTTCCTCTCCCAAGTAATATATAACTCATTTTCCATGTAATCAATTTCAACTTTTAGGATGATTTTATCTTTTGTTTAACAAACATATGATACATATGAATCCTTACTCATCATTTTTCAATTCTTTTTTTTTTTTCAATTTTATAGGTCCATAAAATTTTATATATCAATAAATTAAAGTCGTTTTACATACATCAAATTCTTTTTTCCTTTTTTTTTAAGAATACATGAAATTTGGAAAAATTACATACAATCTTGATGTTTATTTCATCGAGAATTTTTTTCTTCAGAAAGATAATAGTTTGAATCAATATGATGAAAAAAGTAGTTCATTTCTTTTATTTGAATTTCGATAGTTAATCTCAGTTGGAAAGGATCGAGAAAAATTATTTCAATTAATTCTCCAAACAGTTGGTAGTTGTGAAAGAAAGAAAAAAAATATCTAAGGGCATTATTTTTTTTATTTTTCTTGTTTTATTTTTTTTTCTTTTTGCATATGAGTATTTACTTTTACATCGTATATTTAAAGATTATAGATGAAAGAAGATAGACAAATAAAAGTTTAACCACAAAATTTAAATTTGGATGAAATCTGTTAGGATATTTTGGCAACATACTTCATTATTTATTTAATGAATAAAATTCTTTTTGGCAGCTCCTATCATGAAGGAATCCGCATAAGGGTTGTTCCTTATTTTGTGGTGAGAAGATTTTGTGTAATAGAAAGATACGGTAAGTATCTTAGATAAATTCAAGCAGAGAAAAATGTATTTGTTGTTGTTGAGGTGAGTAACGATGATCCTTTTAGTGTGAACGAACAACAACAAAGGTGAATGGATTCATGTCTGTGTATTTTTAATATTGTATCACCATGAGTTATCTATTTTGCGTGTGGTTGCGCGTAAGATGTTGAGGAATGTAATGATGTGAAGATTGGAGAATTGGAGAATCAATTCTGAACATCAGGGGGAGCCGATGCCAGTCTAAGAAGCATGTCAACCAGAAGATTGATGAAGTTGTGAAATCAACTCTGCAATTCAGGGGGAGCCTGAATCAATCATTAATGAGATTTCTGCACCGTTCAGGGGGAGCATGAATTTTATGTTTAGTTCTGTTATAACTATTCATGTGTAACTTGTATGATAAGTTGCTTATCAAGAATATCCAATAAAATTCCTTATCTAAGCTAAAAAGCTCCCCAGATGTAGGCTTATTTGTCGAACTAGGTTAACAAAGTGCACTGTTGCATTATCATATGCTCTAGTAATACATATAGTTTAATGCTTATGGTATAACTAAAAGGTATTTACTGTATCTATCTTTTCAATTGGTATCAGAGCGAGTTCGATACAAATGGAAGCAGCCAGAGAAGTGACTGTAGCATCAAGACCACCTGTGTTGGATGGAAAAAATTATTCCTATTGGAAAACTCAAATGATTTCGTATCTAAAATCTCTGAATGTGAAGGCCTAGAGAGCGGTGAAGGCTGAATGGACTCCACCCATGGTGACTGTTGATGGAAAATCTGCACCAAAACCTGAGGAAGACTGGACTGATGCAGAAGAACAGAGTTCCTTGGGAAACACACGAGCCCTCAATGCTATATACAGTGGAGTTGATCTGAATATGTTCAAATTAATCAGCTCATGTGCTACTGCTAAAGAAGCATGGAAAAAATTGGAGGTTGCTCTTGAAGGAACGTCCAAGGTCAAGACATCTCGATCATTGTTGCCGACTTCAAAATTTGAATCACTAAGAATGATGGAAGAGGAAACCATTACAGAATATAATGTTCGTGTATTGAAAATAGCCAATGATGCATTTAATCTTGGTGAAGGCATCTCCGAAGCAAGATTAGTAAGAAAAGTGTTACGTTCTTTACCAAGGAGATTTGACATGAAAGTGATTGTGATAGAAGAAGCACATGATGTAACTACCCTCTCACTCTATGAGCTAATTGGATCGTTACTTACGTTTGAGATCTCTCTTACAGAACGAGCGGAGATCAAGGGGAAAGGAGTTGCATTTCCTGCTATGCAAGAGGAGACATGTCTAGAAAAAGGAAAAGCCCCTTGTGAGTCAATGAATGAATCAATTGCAATGCTGACTAAGCAGTTCTTCAATGTTATTAAGAAGTTTAATAATTCTGATAGTTATGGAGGCTCGAGCAATAAGAATTCAACGCATTTTAGAAGAAGAGAGGCAGACAGGCCGAACTTTCAAGAGTCAGAAAGAGTCAACAATAAAGAATCAGAACGTTCATCCAGCAGAGAAAATCTTCAGTTCAAGTGTAGGGAGTGTGGAGGACATGGACACTATCAAGCAGAATGTCCAACATACTTGAGAAGAAAGGAAAAACAAAAAAAAAAGTTTTGCTGCAACTCTGTCAGATGAAGAAACTGATCCAGATACTGATGAGGAAGAGTATGTGAATGCGTTTATCAATATTGCCTCAGGAGATGAGGAAGAATCAATCTCTAAACCAAATGATGAAGAAAAATGATGGTGTGAATTAGAGTAGCATGATATTAAAATGGAAAGAGGATACTACAATTTGAGTTGTTCAGAAAGAAAGAATCCAGAGTCTAATGGAAGAAAATCAAAGATTGTTGACAGTTATTTCAAATTTGAAATTCAGATTGAAGGAAGTACAGATGGAACATGAACAGCTTGAAAAGTCTTTAAAAATGTTGAACTTAGGAACGAAAAATCTAGATCCGATTTTGTCTATGGGTAGAAGTGACTCGTCTAAGCAGGAACTGTGTATGATGATAGAATTCAGAAAAAGAATGGAGAAAACAAAACAGTTTTTATTCCTGCACAATATTCTAAACAACAAGGTCTGGCAGTGACTCAAATCAAGAGACAGTTATTCTAAACAGCTCAAGGAAGAATATGCTATTTATGTGGAAAGATAGGTCATATCAAGTCTTTCTGCTACAAGGTAAGAAATGAGTTCAAAAGTAGGAAGTGGACAATGATTCCCAAGACAGATTTAACAACACGTTATTACGGTAAAAGTACAAACATTAAGCAAGAATGGAGAAGGAAGCAGTCAAAGTCAAAATCAGGGTTAGAAGCATATAATCATAAAAAGAGTGCAGAAGTCCAGCTATTGTGGAAAAGAAAACAACAGTCAAAGAAAGGAAATGTAGCTTTTACTTCAGTACAAGTCTGTCGAGAAGATTGGTATTTTGATAGTGGATGCTAAAGACATATGACTGGAAATCGATCATATTTCTCGATTATGACTGAATGTTCATCAAGATTTGTAACTTTTGGAGACGGAGCCAGAAGTAAAATCTAGGCCAAGGGAGACATCACAGGAGATCATCTGCCCATACTGAACAATGTGCGTTATGTAGAAGGTCTTACAGCAAATCTTATAAGTATTAGTCATCTCTATGATCAAGGATACAAGGTTTACTTCTGTTCTGAACGATGCACTATAACTGAAAATAGAAATGTTGAAGTTATGACAGGAATCCATCAGGCAAATAACTGCTATCATTGGAACTCAAATCAATGAGAGATATGTAGTATATCAAGAAAGAGTTTAACTAAACAATGGCACAAAAAGCTAGGGCACATCAGCCTTAGTACTTTAGGGAAGGTTCTCAAACATGAGGCAATAATGGAAATACCAACCTTAGACAACAAGCATCATCTATTGTGCGGAGACTGTCAGCAAGGTAAGCAAATTCGAAATTCTCATAAGAAAGTCAGTGAATGCTATATCAATCGGGTTCTAGAACTTCTTCACATGGATCTCATGGGTCTAATGCAAACTGAGAGCTTAGGAAAAAAGAGATATGTGTTTGTCTGTGTTGATGATTATTCACTGTTCACGTGGATCAAATTTCTAAAAAGTAAGTCTGAGACAACAAGAGTATGTATGAATGTGTTTCGTAATTTGCAACGAGAAAAAGGTTTGAACATAGTTAGAATTAAAAATGATCATGGTAGAGAGTTTGAAAACAAAGAGTTAGATCATTTCTGTGAAAGTGAAGGGATCACTCATGAATATTCTGCTCATCTGACTCTGCAACAGAATGGAGTTGTGGAACATAAAAATCACACACTGCAAGAGATGGCTTGTGTTATGCTTCACGTCAAGGATTTGCCACTAAAGTTCTAGGCTGAAGCAATGAATACGACATGTCATATTCATAACAGAGTAACCATTTGAACAAGGGCAACTGTGACTTTATATGAACTGTGGAAAGGGAAGAAACCAAATGTAAAATACTTTCACATTTTTGGAAGTATTTGCTACATCCTTGCAGATAGAGAGTATCACAGAAAACTTAATGCTAAAGCTGATAAAGGAATTTTTTTGGGATATTCTTCAAATAGTAGAGCATTCAAAGTATACAATTAGCGAACTCAGGCAGTAATGGAATCTATCAATGTTGTAATACACGATGATGTGGATAATATTCCTAACGAACAAGACAATGAGGAAACTATAGTTATTCAAAGCTTGATACCACCTACTGAGATAAATTCTGTCACACAAACTATGTCTGATGAGACTGACATGATGAGCAACACTAAACATATTGGATCTCCTCAAGAGCAAATTGTGATTCCATCAGGACCTCCCCTACATATTTCTAAGAAGTATCCTTCGAGCAGTATCATTGGAGATATTCAAAGCAGAGTCATCACCAGAAAGAAGGATAGGATTGATTATGCAAAAATGATTGCGAACATATGTTACATTTCATCTATTGAACCCAAGACAGTCACTAAAGCTCTTCAAGATGATTTTTGGATAAACGCAATGCAGGAAGAGTTAGTTCAGTTTGAACAAAATAATGATTGGGAATTAGTGCCTAAGCCAACAGGTGTGAATGTTATTGGCACAAAGTGGATCTTTAAAAATAAAATCGATGAGCACGGAGTGGTTGTTCGAAACAAAGATCGTCTAGTTGCTCAGGGGTATACTCAGGTTGAAGGTGTGGATTTTGACGAAACCTTTGCTCCTGTTGCTAGACTAGAAGCTATTCGTTTGTTGCTTAGCATTGCATGCATACAAAAAATCAAACTGTATCAGATGGATGTCAAAATTGCGTTTTTAAATGGATATCTATATGAAGAGGTTATGTGTCTCAACCTAAAGGGTTCATTGATTCAATTTTTCCACAGCATGTATACAAACTAAACAAAGCATTGTACGAACTTAAACAAGCTTCACGCGCCTGGTATGAACAATTAATCGAATATTTGTAGAAATAGGAATATTGTTCGTGGAGGCTCTGACAGAACTCTATTCATCAATCGAACTGGTCAAAATATCATTGTACCTCAAATATACGTGGATGACATCATCTTTGGAGGGTTTTCTGATGATAATGTAACCAGTTTTGTGACCATTATGAAGACTGAGTTTGAAATGAGCTAGGTTGGAGAATTGTCATTTTTCCTTGGGTTGCAAATAAAGCAAAGTCAGACTGGTATCTTTATCTCTCAAGAAAAGTATGCTCTTAACATGATCAAAAAATTTAGTCTTGAGAAGTCTCAAGCTAAGAAAACTCCCGCAACTACTCATATCAAGCTCACTAGAGATTGTGTATCGGAGAAAGTGGATCTCACAATGTACAGAAGTATGATTTGCAGCTTGTTATATCTTACTGCCAGCCGTCCGGATATCGCCTATGTAGTTGGAGTTTGTGCTCGTTTTTAGTCAACTCCTCGTCTTTCTTATCTTTGGGTTGTTAAACGCATAATTAAATACATCCGGGGAACTTTTGATTATGGAATCCACTATTCATTTGATACAACTCCTGCTCTGGTTGGGTATAGCAATACCGATTGGGCAGGTTGTTCTGATGACAAAAATTCTACATCGGGTGGATGTTTCTTTTTGGGAAACAATCTGATTTCCTGGTTTAGTAAAAAGCAAAATTCTGTCTCGCTTTCCACAATAGAAGCAGAGTATATTGCAGCAGGTAGTGCTTGTGCTCAGCTTGTTTGGATGAAGCAAATGCTCTAAGAATATGGTTTTTCTCAAGACACTATGATTTTTTACTGTGATAATATGGGCGCTATTGACATCTCTAAGAACCCTGTTTAACACAGTCGAACCAAGCACATTGATATCCACCACCATTTTATTCAAAATTTGGTTGAAGAAAAAGTGATATCGCTGGTCCATGTTCGATCGGCCCTTCAGTTGGCAGATATCTTTACCAAGCCTCTTGATGCTGCTTCATTTGAATACTTGAGGGTAGAATTGGGGGTCTGTCATCCTCTTGCTTAATGAACAGAAATTGTTGGGTTGTATTATGGTTATAGTTTGCATAAACCATTTGGCCCATCTCTCAGGCCCATGAGCATTTACTGTCTGTTTTAGCGGGAAGGTCTTTTATATCTGAAAGCAACGACGTGTTCCCTGTATTTCTCATTTCTTCAGGCGTCTCATCCTCTTCCTTGTTGATTGCTCTTTTGTTTGATTGTCATGGTTAGTACTCATCTCTTAGTACTCGACGAGGATATTATCACGAGTCTCCGGTTTCGTCCAAGTCTGACATTTAATCTAACTTGCATGGAGTCCCTATGCCAGGCAAACGCCTTAAGAGTATTCCCACTCGTCCTCTATATGTATGTTTGGCTGATCGTGGGAAAATCCCTTACACTGTAAATTCGTGGAGTTCTGATTCTGTACATGATGTTTCCAGGGCAAGTCTTCCAGCTCCTCTTCCGATTCTCAAGATGGAGTTTCTTTAGCAGAAATGTTACGGACGCGGTTTCAATCGCAATCGTCTGTCCCAGGGTGTTCTACCAGGAAGCCAAGCTCGCCTCCCTCAAAGGGGAAATCTCATGTGGAATCAGCTTCGTTATTGTCCTTGTCAGGTACTTCGGGTCAGGCTTCTATTTCCTGTTCACATCCTCAGTCCTCAGTTCCCACTCCTACTCCAGGTTTGCCTGCTGCTCCATCTTCATCACAACCTCCTTCCTCTCTTGTACAACCACCTCCGGTTTCACCTCCAACTGCAGAATCGTCTCCTCCCCATTCCTCTCGCACAGTTCCTGAACTACGAGGGGGTGACTATTAAGACTGGTCATAGACGTTTCCCTCGCAACATTCCCTTTGTGCCCATTAATGGAATTTCCTTTCACCATGAGGGAAATGCTCAGCACTGAAAGTTTGTGATGCAACGTAGGTTAGCTGATAAGGTGAATATATCTGATAAGCATAAGTCTTGCGCAGCGGTAATAGATCTCATCGATCGCTTGGGTCTCTCTCGTACTATCCTCAATGTTGGTCCCTTTTATCCCAAACTTATCCACAAACTGATTGCCAATTTACCTTCGGACTTTGACGATCCAAGTAGTTTTGAATATCAGGTTATTCATGTTTGGGGTCATCGTATTACTATTTCTCCTTCTGTGATCAATGAATTTCTGGGGCTTCCTTTTGTAGTAGATGCTGATTTGACAATGCCTTCCACTAAGACATTGGCTTCTTTATTGACTGGAGGGTCTCTCACTATCTGGCCTATGTTGGGCATCCCCTATGCATCTCTCAACGTCAAATATGTTATTCTTCATAAAGTCGGCATTGCTAATTGGTTTTCATCCTCTCATGCCTCAACAGTGTCTGTTGCTTTAGCCACTTTTCTTTTTTGTATTGGAACTGGGGCCACGGTGGATACGGGGGGTTTATTTACTCCCAGCTTCTTAGATATGTGGGTACTTTTAGGGTGAAAATTCCAATTTCTCTCCCTCAATTTGTTTCTAGTCTGATTACTCATCTATATCCAGATATTCTCAGTTCGATTGATGTTCCTGGACCTCGCCCCAGCACAATTTCTCTGAGCTATAAGTTGTTTTAGGTGTCCCATGTATCTGACATTGACTATGCTGGTCCCTCCTCTCGTTCTGCTAATCCTTTCTCTTCTGATGTTCCCTTGGGTTCACATATGGCTGTAGGGGATATTGATCGTGTGTTGAATTCCTTGTCGATTGAGTCTCGGGCATTGTCATCTACTATTTCTTTGCTTTCTGATTGTAAGATTGAAGTTGACTCTCAGATTCGTCATTTGAAGTTGGTTGCTTCCTCCTCCTCCAGTGCTCCTTCCGTGTGATTCTTTTTTGTGCTCAAAGGGGGAGATATATATGGTGCTGTGTAATTTTCTGGCGTATTTTGGTTACTGGTGTATTTTTATTTGGTTGTTTTTTTTTTGTTTCATCCAGTAATGTTTTTTAAGGTTGTTGTGATCGGGTATATCGGTAAATGATTGAATGAATCCACAGATGAATGGCTTTGTTTAATGTGGTGTTGAACGTGTGGCTGGGAAATGTGTTTTGGTGTGATAGTTGGGTGTGTTATTTGTTTCTATCTGCTTGTCTTCGTGCTACCTCTGGGGTATGTCTGTTGGTTGTTGGTGCTCATGTCTTGCTGCTGTATATCTCTGATGTTTCGGGTTGAGCTTAAAAAGAATTTTGATAGTTAGAAAAAAATGGGGAGTTTGTTAGGATATTTTGGCAACATAGTTCATTATTTATTTAATGAATAAAATTCTTTTTGGCAGCTCCTATCATGAAGGAATCCGCATAATGGTTGTTCCTTATTTTGTGGTGAGAAGATTTTGTGTAACAAAAAGATACAGTAAGTATCTTAGATAAATTCAAGCAGAGAAAAATGTATTCGTTGTTGTTGTTGAGGTGAGTAACGACGATCCTTTTAGTGTGAATGAACAGCAACAAAGGTGAATGGATTCATGTCTGTGTATTTTTAATATTGTATCACCATGAGTTACCTATTTTGCGTGTGGCTGCGCGTAAGATGTTGAGGAATGTATTGATGTGAAGACTGGAGAATTGGAGAATCAATTCTGAACATCAGGGGGAGCCGATGCCAGTCTAAGAAGCATGTCAACCAGAAGATTGATGAAGGTGTGAAATCAAGTCTGCAATTCAGAGAGAGCCTAAATCAATCATTAATGAGATTTCTGCACCGTTCAGGGGAAGCCTAAATTTAATGTTTAGTTCTATTATAACTATTCATGTGTAACTTGTATGATAAGTTGCTTATCAAGAATCTCCAATAAAATTCCTCATTTGAGCTAAAAAGCTCCCCAGATGTAGGCTTATTTGCCGAACTGGATTAACAAAGTGCACTGTTGCATTATCATTTATATGCTCTAGTTATACATATAGTTTAATGCTTGTGGTATAACTAAAATTTATTTACTGTATCTATCTTTTCAAAATCCACAAAATAAACAGTGAAAAAATATCATATATAGTAAAGCTTGTTATGCATGTTCACTAAAGTGTATTAGTTATGACGACCGTAGAAGATCAAATCAGTTTATTACTATAGAAAATTATTTTATACTAGAAATTGCAGATGTACCAATAGAATTAAAGCTATGGTTTTTATATGTAACCTAACCCTTTTAAACCTTAAAGACCAAATTCATAAATAACTTATAATTTGGGTGTTATGTCTACTAGATAATTAACAGGTTCAATATATGACATATATATATATATATATATATATATATATATATATATATATTACCATTAACAATTTATTGAAATATAAATACTTTTGCTC
>JBBPDI010100751.1:0-10705 GCA_037974545.1 Cucumis variabilis | reverse complement strand
AAACTCAACTTTTTCAAAATCAATCCTATTTTTCTTTTTCAATCCAATTTTTAGACTATTTTTGGCAATTTCCCAAGAAGAAAACAAGCCTTAGCGTGAAGCTCTTAATATAACGAAGAAAGACTCTAATTCCCCCCTCTATTCTTTTCTTTCTTTTAATTTAATTTTTAAATAAATATTTATTATTTTATTATTTATATTTAATAACGCTAAAAAACTATCGTAAATTCTTGAAATCCAAAGTTTCCGTCTTTTTCCGCCACAAACGCGAAAATTTTCATTTATGACAGTTTTTTCCTCTCCTTTCAATTTTGGTTGTAGTGAACTATCATGATATGTCCTTTTTGTTGTAGTGAACGTTTTTCCTTTTATACTAAACATTTTAGTATTAAAGATAAAGTTTGCTCTAGTTGGTCTTAACTTATATAAGTTGTTTATAAGCAAAACAAAACTGAATGTATTATTTAGAAAGATGAACACTTCATAATTTCAAAATATATTCAATACATTTGTTCAAAAATACAAGAAATAGATATTAAATTTCTCAACTCATTGAGAAGCATACAAAACATCTTTAAGTATGATATATCTATTAAAAAAAACTTTAGATCTCCCATTGCTTCTGTCGAGAATCAGTATACTGTCTTACTTGACATATAAATAGAGTCAAGTATACTATCTTACTTGACACGTAAATAGAGTTAAGTATACTATCTTGCTTGACACATAAAATGCGTCAGGTATAATGTCTTAATTGACATGAAAATAACGTTAGAAAATATAGTACTTGACAGTTTTTTAGTGTCAAGTAATGTGATTATACTTGACAGTCGATTACTTAACGCTTTTTAAAACATAAAGTATAGGTTTACTTGACATTGTATCAATGTCAAGTAATCCAAATTTTGTACTAGTTAAGATGATGATGAGGAAGAAGAAGATGAAAAGAAAAGAAAAAGAATATGCACGTCTGCGAATGCCTCCCTTTTATATGCATGTTGCCTAATTGCAGTTGTAGTTGTTCTAAGCAAGCTTGTAATTAAGAATGTTACTATCAACGTGTGAGACTTCATTACAATAATCCATATTCATATATCTAATCAATTGATTTATAAACCTCTTTACTTGTTTTGGTCCTTATTGATGGAAAGCAATAAATAACAGCGAAAAAATGGATCAATTTTACTCTGTATGCAACTAAACTATTTAGTAATAAACATGCTTGGAAAGCCCTAATAAAAACAAATTAGGGTTAAAGAAAATATACCTTTGAAGCTTTTCAAAACTCTCAATATCTCCTCATGTACTCAAACCGTGACAAGCAATAGAATTGACCCGTTAACCTCCAGACTTAGAACGGGATTCTGGGACCCAATTTGGTGAAGAAACTAAGAGATATGAAAATTGGAAGGTAGATGTTTGGTTGAGATTTTGGAGAGTAATAATTTTGTAATTTCTAAAATTACTTAAAAAGGCAAAAGTTTTTAATAAAGAAGAAAACAACCCTATTTATAACCTAATTACATGCAAAATTGCATGTAATTAGTTGGCCAAATCTCAACACCTAATAATCCATTAACAATTAGTGGAACTTAGTGGGCTAGATGTCTACATCTCATGTAGCCGCATATTCTACTAAGTGTTAGTGGGATTATCCAACAAAATATTGGATTTTCCCACTAACTTAGTCCAAGGGTAAAATGGTTATTTGACCTTTCAAGTCAAAAGTCAAAAGTCAATATTTTGACTTTTTACCATTTTGTTCGTTTGGACTAATTTCGACCTTCTGAGCATGAATCTGTGTTCATTTTTCCATAATTCAAATCACATTTAAATATAATGCTGGTCAAAGTTTGACTTTTCAAAGTAAAAAAGTCAATATTTTGACTTTTTACAACTTTGACCTTTTTCATCAATTTCGAGCTTCCTAGTATGAATCTGTATTCATACTTATAGTATTTAAATCCCATTTAAACATAAAGCTCTATTTCTAATCTGAAATCCTCCGGCTATATCACATATACTTGTCGGTTTCTCTCTCTTCTCCCAATTCGAACAATTCGACTTATTCCATCATACTGTTCTAAGTTTATTCCATATGAGCTAGCAGGGGAACCTAATAGACCTATAGAGCATGGGCTCCAACGATTCAAGATTAACTGGCTAAACCCTTTGTAAACCGAGTTAATCAACATTCGTTAACTAACGAGTCATTCCACTAAAATCCCGCAGTTGCACTCCCCTCACTATAAATATAATTGTGTCCATTTGATAAAACTATGATCAGTAAGTTAATCCTTCACAGGATGTTTGTAACCTCAGTTGGGTCAAAATACCATTTTAACCTTGAGACTACATCTTGCTCCTTAAGTCCCACTAATCCACTATTGAACAATTCGTTTAAGGTCCAACCTATAAACTTAATCCCTCTCGGGCCAATGAGAGGATGGGGCCCCTTGTTTAAGACTTGGATTCAGTGCTTAAGAGAACAACCTATCTAC
Organism: Cucumis variabilis; assembly: GCA_037974545.1. NCBI lineage: Eukaryota > Viridiplantae > Streptophyta > Magnoliopsida > Cucurbitales > Cucurbitaceae > Cucumis > Cucumis variabilis. The sequence goes on along the minus strand of JBBPDI010100751.1, from coordinate 8,204 downwards.
TAACCATAAAGCAGGTAGGAGTGAATTCCATCTTGCATCCTACGTCCCCAGATATTCATCCAATCTTACCCTTGAAATGGGAGGCTTATTGGGTCAAGGATGATGAGCTGTCCTCACTTATGCATATTTAAGGATAATCTTGTGTGAACAGGAGTTCATAGTTAGCTGAGGATTAAGATTAAGTTATCTAGATCATCAATAATTGAGATATCAATTTTAAACAGTAAACGATGTAATAACAAAAAAGTTAATATTTCATGGTTCAGTCTTATGTAAGTACTTTACATAGGATGTCCTCACTTTCATGTCTCTACATGAACGATTCAAGATCATCTCGTTTGTACTTACTACAAAGCGGGTCGCATCCATAGTTTCTCTAAATAAGGTTCAACCATTATTCATATACTATATACTATTTAGGCTATATACTCGAACTTGATCCACGTTTATGTCTCCACATAAAGCTTAAGATTACTCAAAAATAGCCTAGGGACTTAGTTTATTGGATTTATGATTATAGTATTCAATTTTTCAATACGACTTTATTGAACAAAATATGATTACAAACTTGAGTTTTAAGACAAAAATTTCAACACTTATATCGTTTTGTGATTAATAAAATTGAATAAAAACATGAAAACAAGAAAGAGGCATTGGTAGAAGAGAAGGTCCAACCATCACAACAGGTCCAGCAACCACAACAAGTCCAACAACCACAATAGGTGGATAGACGTATATGCAACTGTGAATGGACTACATGTGCCTTGCCCCTTTATGGTTGTAAAGAGGGAAGTTTGTCTTATATACCTCAATGTTATTGTACCGACTATGCAAATTGCCAAAATCTCTTTAGATGGAAGAAGATGACAAAGAAGACAAAGAAGGTGATGAAGAAGAAGAAAAGTAAAACGAGAATACACACGTCTGCAACTGCCTCCATTTTATATACAATTGTCTCCCTTCTATATGCATGTCACCCAATTGTGGCTATAAATGAACTACGCAAGCTTGTAATGAAGAATGTTACTGTCAACGTATGAGATTTCATTGTAATAATCGATATCTATAAATCAATTGATAACATATATGAATACGAATTATTTAATGTAGTATCATACGTTAATAGTAACATTCTTTATTACAAGCTTTCTTAGAGCATCTACCGTCACAATTGGACGACATTCATATAGAAGAGAGGTAGTTGCATATAGAATTGAGGCATTTGCAGACATACTTATTCTTTTCTTTTTTTTCTTTTCACCTTCACCTTCATCTTCATGAATCTTAAAACGATATAAAGACAAAAATGAATAAAGAGTTTTATAAATCAATTAAGTTCGTATATGACTATGAATTATTATAATGAAGTCTCATATGTTGACAGTAACATTCTTTATTAAAAGTTTGGTTAGACCATCTACAGTCGCAATTGGTCAATTTGCATATATAAAGGGGTGTAGTTGCATATAGAATGGAGGCAGTTAGAGACGTGTGAATTCTCTTTTTCCTTTTCATCTTCTTCTTCATCTCCATGAATCTTAGAATAATATAAGGACTAAAATGAGTAAAGAGGTTTTAAATTAATTGATTACATATACGAATATGAATTATTGTAATAGTCACATATGTTTGATAGTAACATTCTTCATATTAAAAGCTTGCTTAGAGTATCTACAGTTGTAATTGGACAATATGCATATAGAAAAGAGGAAAAGAGGAAGTTCTATATAGAATGGAGGTAGTTGCAGACATGTGTATTCTCTTTTGTCTTTTTATCTTCATCTTCCTAATCATAATCTGCTGCATATTCGTCATCTTCTTCATTTTCATCTTCCTAATCTTCATCTGCTTCATCATCTTCTTCATCATCTTCTTCTTTTTCTTCTTCTATCTAAAGGGATTTTGGAAATTTGTATTGTCAATATAATTACATTAAAGGAAAAAGAAACACCTACCCCTATACAACCAAAAAGGAGTGAGGAACATATAGTCCTTTCACAGTTGTTGTCTATCCATCTGTTGTGATTGTTAGACTTGTTGTGATTGTTAGACTTGTTGTGGTTGTTGATCCTCGTCTATCTCTACCTCTTCCTCTTCCTCATTTTTATCTTCTTTATATTCATGAATTCTATAACGCTATAAGGACTAAAACGATATAACAAGGTTTATAAATCAATTGATTACATATGTGTGTGTGTGTGTGTGAATTATTGTAATGAAGTCTCAAACGTTTAGAGTAACATTCTTCATTACAAGCTTGCTTAGAGCATCTACAACTGTAATTTGACAACATGTATAGAAGGGAGGCAGTTGCATATAGAATAGAGGTAGTTGCAAACATGTGTATTATGTTTTGCCTTTTCATCTTCATATTTTCCATCATCATCTTCTTTATATTCTTTATCTTTTTCATCTTCTTCACATTTTCATCATCATCATCTTCTTTATCTTTATCTTCATCTTCTTTTTTATCTTTTTCCATCTAAAGGGATTTTGGTAATTTATATTACTTAAACAATTACATTAGAAACATTAGACTAACCTCCTTCTTTACAGCCTCAAAGGGGCAAGACGCATGTAGTCCTTTCATGGTTGCAGAAATGTCTATCCACTTGTTGTTGCTGTTAGACTTTTTGTGGTTGTTGGTCCTCGTTCTCTGCCTCTACCTACTTCCTCTCCTCCTTTCCATCATCTTCTTCATCTTCATGAATCCTAGAGTGACATAAGGACCAAAAAGATATAAGGTTTGTAAATTTTGATTACATATATGAGTATGAATTATTGTAATGCAGTTTTATAACATTTATTTACAAGCTTGCTTAGAGCATATATAGTTGCAATTTGACGATATGCATATAAAAAAGACATAGTTATATATAGAATGGTGGCATATGCAGATATGCATATTCTCATTTTCCTTTTCATCTTCATGAATCTTAGAACGATGTAAGAACCAAAACGAGTAAAGAGGTTTATAAATCAATTGATTACAAATATGAATATGAATTATTTTCATGGTCTCATACATTGACAGTAACTTTCTTCATTACAAGCTTGCTTAGAGCATCTAGAGCCACAATTGGGCGATATGCATATGGAATGAAGGTCGTTGCATATAAATTAGAGGCAGTTGCAAACATGTATATTCTCTTTTGCTTATACATCTTTATCTTCCTCATCATATTCTTCCTTATCTTCATTATCTTCTTCCTCATCTTATTTTTTGTCTTTTTCCATCTAAAAAGATTTTGCAATTTGCATTGTCGGTAGAATTACATTAAAGGATACAAGACAGACCTCCCCTTTACAGTCACAAAGGGGCAAGGCACATATAGTTCTTTTACAATTGCAGACATGTCTACACACCTGTTGTGGTTGTTGGATCTCGTCCTCTACCTCTTCCTTATTCTCCTCCTTTTCATCTCCTTCTTCATCTTCATGAATTCTAGAATGATATAAGGACCAAAATGAATTTTTCTCATCATGATCTGCTTCATATTCTTCATCATCTCCATCATTATCTTCATCATCCTAATCGTAATCTGCTTCATATTCATCACCTTCTTCATCTTCTTCATCATCTTCATCATCTTCTTCTTCATTATCTTTTTTATCTTCTTTCATCTAAAGAAATTTTGGCAATTTGCATTATAAGTATAATTACATTAAGGGATACAAGACAGAATTTCCCATTTACAACCACAAAGGAGTGAAGTTTCAAACATGTTTATCCATCTTTTATGGTTGTTGGACTTGTTATGTCTATTGGACCTACTTCTCCTTCTCTCCTTCTTTTCATCTTCTTCTTCTTCATCTTCACAAATCCCAGTACTATATAAGGACCAAAACGATATATGAAGGTATATAAACCAATTGATTACATAAATGAATATGAATTATTATAATGAAGTCCCATGCATTGACAATAACATTCTTCATTATAAACTTGCTTAGAGCATCTACAATTGCAATTGGGCGACGTACATATATAGGGGAGACAGTTGTATATAGATTAGAGGTAGTTATAGACGTGTGTTTTCTCTTTTGCCTTTTCATATTTATCTTCCTCATCATTATTTACTTCATATTCATCATCTTTTTCATCTTCATCGTCTTCATCATCTTTATCTTCTTCTTCATTTTCTTCTTTATCTTTTTTCATCTAAACGGATTTTGTTAATTTGCATTATTTGTACAATTATCTTGAGGAATACAACAAATGAGGGAGGCGCATGTAGTCCTTTTACAATTGAAGACATATATCCACTTGTTGTGGCTATTCGACCTCCTTCTTTGTCTCTACCTTTTCATCTTCATGAATTCTAGAATGATAAAAGGACCAAAATGCTATAAGAAGATTTATAAATCAATTGATTACATATATGAATATGAATTATGGTAGAATTCTCATACGATGACAACAACATTCTTCATTACAACGCTTAGAGCATTTACAACCTAATTAGGTGACATGAATATAGAAAAGAGACAGTTGCATATAAAATGGAGGCAGTTGCAAACATACATATTCTTTTTCTTTTTCTTTTTTTGCCTTTTTATCTTCATCTTCCTCCTCCTCCTCCTCATCTTATATTCTTCATCTTTTTCATCTTCTTCATCATTTCATCATCTTTATCTTCTTCTTTGTCTTTTTCCATCTAAATAGATTTTAGTAATTTGTATTGTCAATACAATTACATTAAGGGATAATAGGCAAACCTCCCCTTTTACACCACAAAGGGATAAATCACGTGTAGTCTTTTCACAGTTGCATATATGTATATCAACTTGTTATGGCTGTTAGACCTGTTGTGACTATTGGAACTCCTCTTCTGCCTTTGCCTCCTCCTCTTCCTTTTCATCATCATCATCTTCTTCATGAATCTCAAAACGTTACAAGGACCAAAATGATATAAGGAGACTTATAAATCAACTGATTACATATATGAATATGAATTATTGTAATGAAGTCTCATACATTGACAATAACATTCTTCCTTACAACCTTACTTAAAGCATTTACAGCCGCAATTAGCCAATATGTATACAGAAGGAAGACAATTACATATAGAATGAAGGTCATGCTTATTATCTTTTGCATTTTCATCTTCATGTTCCTCATTATCTTTTTATTCATCTTCTTTATCTTCTTGTCCATCTTCTTCATCTTTTTTCATGTAAAGGGGTTTTGGCAATTTGCATTACTTGTACAATTACATTAAGAGATACAAGACAGACTTCCATTTTCATAGCCACAAAGAGGGGAGACTCATATAGTCCTTTCACAGTTGCAGACATGTGTATATCCACTTGTTGTGGCTGTTGTGGCTGGTTGACCTTATCCTCTGTCTTTGTCTCCTTCTCCTTTTCATGAATCCTAGAACTATATAAGAACCAAAGCAATATAAGGAGGTTTATAAATTAATTGATTACATATATAAATATGAATCATTGTAATGCATTTTCATAGGTTGACAGTAACATTCTTCATTACAATCTTGCTTATAACATCTACAACTGCATTTAGGCGACATGCTATATAAGGGAGACAATTACAAATGTGCGTATTCTTTTTTTCATTTTCATCTTCTTTTTTATCTTTATGAATCTTAGAACGATATAAGGACTAAAATGAGTAAAGAGGTCTATAAATCAATTGATTACATATATGAATATGGATTATTGTAATGAAGTCTCATACATTGATAGTAACATTCTTCATTACAACATTCTTCATTACAAGCTTGCTTAAAGCATCTATAGCGTAAGTAGGCGACATGCATATAGAAGGAAGGCATTTGCATATAGAATGGTGGCTATGCTTATTCTCTTTTGTCTTTTTATTTTCATATTCTTCATTCTTCTTCATCATTATCTTCTTTATCTTTTTTTTCATCTAAACTGATTTCAGCAATTTGCATTGTTTGTAGAATTACATTGAGGGATACAAGACAGACCTTCACTTTTACAGTCGCAAAGAGGCAAGACACATGTAGTATTTTTACAGTTGTAGACATGTCTATCCACTTGTTGTGGCTGTTGGATTTGTTATGGTTGTTGGACCTTCATATGCCTCTTCCTCCACCGTTACCTCCTCCTTTTCATCTTCTTCTTTTATCTTCATGAATCTCATAACCATATAAGGACCAAAACGGTATAAGGAGCTTTATATCATATATGTATATAGAATGGAGGTCCAAATATTTTTATAGATAATTTATATTTGTAATTTATTAATATAATATGAAGAAGACAAAGAAGATGAAGATGAAATTTGTCTGCAACTGCCTCTATTTATATGCAATTGCCTCTCTTTTATATGCATGTCGCTCAATTGCAGTTGTGGATGCTTTAAGCAAACTTGTATTGAAGAATGTTACTGTCAAAATATGAGACTTCATTACAATAATTCATATTCATATATGTAATCAATTTATTTATGAACTTTTTTACTCGTTTTGGTCCTTATATCGTTGTAGGATTCATGAAGATGAAGAAGATGAAAAGGAAAAAATGAATACCCATGTCTGCAACTGCCTCCATTCTATATGCAATTACCTCCTTTCAGTATGCATGTCGCCCAATTGCGGCTGTTTTAAGCAAGCTTGTAATGAAGAATGTTGTTGTCAACGTATGACACTTCATTACAATAATTCATATTCATATATGTAATCAATTGATTTATAAACCTCCTTATATCACTTTGGTCCTTATAATGATGAAGAAGAAGATGAAAAGAAGTAAAAGGAGGAGGAGGTAGAGACAGAAGAGGAAGTCGAACAGCCATAACAGGTAGATAGACATGTCTGCAACTTTGAAAGGAATACATGCACCTTGCCCTTTTGTGGTTATAATGAATGAGATTTTTATGTAAAATTTGAACATTGGAATCCAAATTCTTATTCTACTCTTTAGCTTATATCAAGCTACAAATGTTAGGTTTGCTTCAGAGGCATACACATTCATGCTTGGAATATTGGGTCATTCATTAAGATAGGACATGCGTGTAGAGGTTTCATAGATGTGGCAAAAGAAATAGAAGACAAATCTGATAAAGATTAGATGCAACTATTCCAGCTTCATCCCGACCACCACTAGTCTGAATGATGAAGATGGTATAGATTTCTTATCCAAGTGATTTCATTCTCAGAGAGAAGATGGCTAAAAGAAAGAAATCCAAGAACCCATGGTAGTTTCACAAGAAAAGAGGTTGATAGCTTTAATGAATACAACTTGCAAGATGAACAATATAGATTCATAGGTAATGTTGCCTTTTCTTCCAAAATCTCTCACCGAAGCTACATAAGACTGAAAAGTGATCAGAAATCTTGCTGGAAAGTTAGGCCCACAAGAAAAAATAAAAAATTATGTTCGACAATTAAAAATTTGAATTTGAATTATGATGGGGACAATGACAATGATAATAGCGGAAAGAAAATGATTGATGGTGATAGTCTGACAAAGAAATTGACAAAAAAGTAGAAAGGAAAGAAGATTTGTAGAAAAGCCTCCCTCCTTGTCAAGTTCCATAATACCAAGAGAAAATTTTCTTTTCCATCCCCCAAGAACGAAAATTTCTTTTATGATCCCTAAAGTTCCCAAACAAAACCTCTTTGAATTGATAGCCCCAAAGGTTACTCACAAAAATGCTGAAAAGCTAAGTCAAATAGACTAAAACAGTGTAAAAGTATACAGATTTACATAGTTAAAAATGAAGCTCCTTTGAATGAAAAAGTTGTTGAACTAGACACTTCAAATAATGATGAAGACAATCAGAAGAAGGAAAACAAAGGAAAATTGAAAGGGGGCGTTTGGGCCCTAGTTTATCACTATTGGGTTAGGGTTAAATAACCCTAACCCTTGTTTGGGGCCCAATTTATAGAAACCCTAGTTTTAGGGTTTCCATAATACTCCTAAATCCTTTTCACACTTGACATAACCCTTCCCTTCATTCTGCCATAACCCACTTAATCCCTCGACTTTTTCTTATCCGTGTTGTCTTCTTCCTCTTTCTCCTTCCTCTCTTCGTTTTGTCTTTCCCTTTCCTCTCTCTACGTTTTCTTCTTTTCCTTTCTTTTCTGCGTTGTCTTCTTTCCCTTTCTTCTCTGCTTTTTCTTCTTTCCCTTCCTTCTCTCCGTTTTCATCTTTCCCCTTCCCCTCTCCATTTACTATCTCTGTCATTATTCATTTTTCTTTACTTCCTC
>JBBPDI010100742.1:0-10706 GCA_037974545.1 Cucumis variabilis | reverse complement strand
CCTTTTAGAAATGTCAAGAATTTAATAGATATTACTTGATGTTTTAAAAACATAAGTAAAAGTACATAGCACTTGACGTTTTTTAAACATCAAGAAAGGTTCCATAGTGAGAAACTTTCCATCTCTGCATTTTCATAAAAAAATCTTCACATGTTGAAAAAGTCAAGATAAAAATACACATCACTTGACGTTTAAAAAACGTCAAGAAGCCAAAAATTGGCCTACCTCGGCCTTTTCATAAAAATTCTTGACGTTTTATCTTTGAAATCACCCATTTCATAACTTTTCTTTTTTAAAACGTCAAGTATTTAAAATCACAAATGTCAAGAGAGTCCTTTTTCCAGTAGTGAAAATCGGAAGGGTAGCGGTGGCGTTCAAATGGTGGGTTATGAGAAGAGGAAGAGGGAAATCAAGAAGGTGTAGCGACTGGGTTGTGTTCTATGAGAAGAGGAAGAGGCAAATTGGGGGGATGTGTGGGAATGAGAAATGTGGGAGGGAAATGTTGGAGGAAAAAAGTAAAAAAAGAAAGGAGGAAAATTAAAGAAATTATATTTAAAAAGAAAAACTTATGCCCACAATATTTTCGTTGCCATGTATAAATTTTGCGTCACCATAAACAAGTATAAAAAATGTTGGGTCTTTTGCCACTTAAATTACGTCGGCGTAAATATATGTAAAAAATGTGGGGGCTTTCACCAAATAAATTACGTCAGCAAATATTTTAAATATCTGCCCACACACCATACGCAGTCATCAACTATAATAAACGTCGATAGAAATCCAACTTAAAAATTTTTCTTAAAACTATACAACTTTTTGCTCGCATGTATATTTATGTGGGCATAAATGATGATGTGCCCATTCAATACACATCTTTTGCCCACGTAGATATTTTTGTCAAAAAAACGAATATGTCGCAATGAAAACTATGATATTACATCATATCTTTGCCTACATTTTTTTTGTGTTGCCAGAAAATTGTCAGGAAAAACCAAAATTCTTGTAGTAGTTGTTCACATGAGATTTCGAAGAAATGTAATTCGTAGAATTGAACTTTGCATATTGATGAATATTGTGAATACAATCTCTAGTATTTACTCCTTTGATATTTTCTCTCAAATACAAGTTAAAAACTTAAAACTTCTTGGTCTTCGGTCTTCAGAATGTTGTAGTTGCAAGCAGATTTGAACTGCGATCTTTTAAAATCCAAGAAAAGTTTAATCTTCCAAGTCTTCAATCTTTTAGAAGTTGTTGACCTCGAGGTTGATATGAACTTGCACGTCTTGAGAGCTTGTAGAAGTTTGAATCTTCAATTCTTCAGAGCTTCAGTACTTTAGAGCTCCAACTACTTCGTCCTGCTTCTTCGGCTTCAGCTTCTTGAGTTTGTACATTATAGACGATGCAACTCCATCATGAAGTCCAACTACTTCGTTCTGCTTCTTCTACTTCAACTTCTTGGGTTTGTACATGATAGACGATGCAACTCTATTATGGCGTCCAATTGCTTCATCTTGCTTCTTCTACTTCAGCTTCTTGAATTTGTACATGATAGACGATGCAACTCTATCATGGCACCCAACTGCTTTGACTGCAACACATTGAAGAAGAATATGTTAATGGCTGTAATGCATCAAAGATAGAGATGAAGATCCTATCGGTTATGGCACGTTGAAGATGCATATGATGACGGCTGCAACATGTTAGAGAAGCATATGAAGATCACACGTTAAAGATGTAAATGATGATCGCACATCGAAGATATAGATGTTTATGGCTGTGGCTCATCGGAGATGCAGATGATGATGGCTGCAACACGTCGAAAATGCATATGATGACTGCACATCGAAGATGCAGATAATGACAGTTATGGCACATTGGAGATGCGAATGATGACGACTGTGGCCCTCGGAGATGTAGATGATGACAGCTGCAACATGTTGGAGATACAGATGATAATCTTCTCGTCTGTAACACATTGAAGATGAAGATGATGATCTTCTCAGCTGCAACACAGAGAAGATGGAGAAGATGATGATCCTTTCAGCTGCAACACATTGAAAATGAAGATGATAATCCTCTCGACTGCCACACAGAGAAGATGAAGGTGATGATCTTCTCGAATGCAACACATTAAAGATGAAAAAGATGATAAATCTTCTCGACTATAACACGTGAGAGAAGATGGAGATGAATCCTCTCAGTGCAACACACAGAAGAAGATGATGATGAATCCTTTCGGCTGTAACACGTGGGAGAAGATGATGATGAATTCTCTCGACTGTAATACGAGAAGAAGATGAAGATGAATCCTCTCGACTGCAACACGTCTCGATTGCAACATGCAAAAAAAGATGAAGATGAATCCTCTTGGCTGCAACACATGGAAGAAGATGAAGATAAATATTCTTGGCTACAGCATGTGGGAGAAGATGGAGACAAATCCTCTCGACTGCAACACATGAGAGAATAAGATCCTCTCAGCCACAACACTTGGAGAAAAAGGTAAAGCTCGTTACTTTGACTTTTGTCCCATTTGCCTCATTTGCTCCAATCTTTTCTTTGGATCATTTTTTTGTTGCAATTCTTGTAAATATCATATTTTTGTTGAATGGTAATGAATTTTTTTTATTCTGGTATAACTGCTCATGAATTTCATTTTCTTCTAAGATTACATCATCACAATGAAGCATAATACCTTTTTTTTGTGTGACTGAACTTAAATTAAACTTTAAGCTGCCTACGTACTCTTTTTATAACATAAGGATCAAGTCATAACGTAGTTCAACTAAGTTTTTCTTCTTTTTTTTTTTTGTCATTCACCTTTTAAGCTTTTGTGGACTAGGAGCATCATGCAGTTTAGGCTCTTGCGATAAGGAGCCTTGCATATTTAACAACTTCTATTTTTATCAAAATTTTGTTCACCTTCTTCGTTTGTAGAATTGGTGAATATAATATGTCTTGACTTCACGATCAAGGGACCTTCTGTGTTTATGTCAACAGACAACTTCCTCTTTATGCGTGATAAGACACCACTGTAGGTCTTCAACGGACTCTTCTTTGTTATGGGAGTCTATTGTCACGATCCTTTGTTGGAATTGGACAATTATAGGTTCAAAGGTCTCAAACTGAATTAAGCTTTTTCTTTGATCATAAAGTTGCATTGATGGTGAAACACTTGAAGTCATCTTGACCGCAACATGATTCGTCTCAGCTAATTCATCAGTATCCAACTCAATCTTCTTTTCACAGGCTAATTTTAGAATCAACTCCTTCAACACCAAACACTTTCCATCAAGGTGACTAATAACTCGATGGTACTTATAGTATTTAGGATCATCTATTTTTCCTGCTTGTTTCGATTGTTTGCATTCTGGCAATTGAATAAATTGCTTCTCTAGCATCTGCTCTAACATGTCTGCAACATCAGAGTCAGAAAATGGATAAACTTTTTTATGTTTTATTTGAGAGTTGGGCGTCACTTTTCGTCGCCATTATGCTTTCTTTCAATTTTTATTTCTTTTCTTTTAGAGAAAGATTTCAAAGGAGTTGCATGAACAACCATAGACTCATTTATGACACTATTTGCAATCTTTTTAGTGTCATCAATTTCATTCTTGTCACTCCTCATTTTTTGAGCCAATAAATCTTTTGCTCCTATGCGTGCGATACTTAGTTCTATTTCATGGACAACAAGTCGCTAACTCTTCAAACGTGCGTGGTTTTATCCCTTGTAAAATATAGAGAAGTTTCCAATGCATACCTTGGGTGTACATCTCAACTACAGACATTTCTGTGAGCTTGTCTTTGCAATTCAGACTTAGAGCTCTCCATCGATTTATGTAGTTGATGACTAGCTCCTCCTTCCGTTGTTTTGTATTTGTCAATTCCATCATTCTGACGATACGTCAGGTGCTGTAGAAGCGATTGAGAAAGCCACCCTCAAGCTGCTCCCAACTATCAATGGATTCATGTTCAAGGTCGATGTACCAGTCAAAGGTGTTTCCTTACAGAGTTTGAACGAACTGTTTTACCAATAAATCTCCTCTTGTACCAACAGTTTTGCATGTTTCGATGAAATGAACAACATGTTGTTTTGGGTTGCCCTTTCCATCAAACTATTAGAACTTGGGTGGTTGATATCCATTCGACATTCTGAGAGTGTCGATCCTCTTCGTATATGGATTGGAATATAAAAAAAAATTTGAGCAGGTTTACCATATTGAGTTTTGATGGAGTGTGCAATTATCTCCTACAACTGCTGAACACACAGCGATGCAATTTAGGTTAAATTTTGTGGTTGACTTTCTTGCATAACTGTCTTTCCTTTATCAGTATTTCTGACAGTATGCGTGTGGCTTGATTCATCAGCATCACGATGCTCAATGTGATTCTTGAGAGATGCAATCTCATTATCCCTTTCTTCAATGGTTATCATGAGCATATTGATCTTCTTTTCAAGACCAGTCATTTTGTCTTCACTTGTATCCACGTCAGTCACCATAACCAACATGATATTTGGATGAGGCATCTCCTCATTCAAGCGTTCACAGGTGGAAATTTGTTCTTCAATCACAGGATTTTCTTTTATTATAACTCCACCTTTTTGTGGCTTGGGCAGTTGTTCTCAAATGATATTTGCAACCTCAAAGGATGGCATTTCCTCAAATGATTGAGTTTTCCTTGAGTAGCTGCGAGTATTCGATTGCTTGCCGATGTCGCTTGAATCTTTAGAAGTGTTACCTTGGGATGTTTAGATGTTCTTCAAAAGAGAGAGAGATAAAAGGTAGAGATTGTTCTACTGGGCGTGTCAAACTGTTCATATGAGATTTCAAAGAAATGTAATTCGTGGAATTGAACTTTGTATGTTGATGAATATTATGAATACAATCTCTAGTATTTACTCATTTTATGCTTTCTCTCGAAGACAAGTTAAAAACTTAGAACTTCTCAGTCTTCGATCTTCAGAATGTTGTAGTTGCAAGCCAATTCAAACTTCGATCTTCTGGAATCTAAGGAAAGTATAATCTTCCAAGTCTTCAATCTTTCAGAAGTTGTTAACCTCAAGGTTGATATGAACTTGCACGTCTTGACAGCTTATAGAAGTTTAGATCTTCAATTCTTCAGAGCTTCAGTACTTCAGAGCTTCAATTCTTCCTTCAACTAAAGACCCTCTCAAATGAATGGCAAAGGTCTCTATTTATAGAGAAAATTCATGGGCTTTAAGTGGACTTGGACCCATTTGCTTGATGGGCTTAGGCTTGGGCCCATTTACCTTATTGGACTTGGGCTTGGGCTCATCTGTTTATTGGGCTTGGACCCATCTGCTTATTGAGTTTGAATTGAGTTGGGTTGAGTAAACTAAATTATCCAAACTCAATAAAAAATATAATTATCACAATATTTGTTGTGATGATGTAGCAAAATTTAATTGGCCGAAATTTCTTGCTCAAGAGTAGTAATTAGTATATTAGACATTGTTACCCCTTTTCATGTTTTGTTTTGATGTTTTGTTCTCATTTTTGGGTAGTTGGTCAGCGTGAATTAATGGAATTTGAATCAATTTAGGAATTGATTTTATAGATTACATGTACTTGCATTTTGTTTGGAGTTGGGTTCATTTGTGATTGGGACATGAGAAAGATGAAGGGATGAAATATGAGTCTGAGCAAATGATGAATTATATTTAGCAAAGCTAATTAATTTGTGAAGTTTACTAAATTTGAGCTTTTTAAAACTGATGCTCAGATAATTTTTCTGTTCAATACATAGAGTAGTATTAAGTAGCTAATGATGTAAAACTAATGATAAATTTGTAAGTGCATGGGGAACAGAGAGCTTGTTTTGAAGGAACACTTTGATGAGTTTTGAAAGGTTTCTATGCATTTGATCGAATGAATTATAGATTTGTATAGCAATAAGAGAAGGTAACTTAATCTCTATGTAAGAACAAGTAAATAGTTGGAAAATCGTTTGGTTGTTGAGTGATTTACTAATTAGATTTCGTATTTAGATGAATTTGAGATTACTCTAGTTGAAGTTTATTTAGGAGTAAGATATGAAAATTGAAATTAAAAATCAAATATTGGGATTATTGATTCTATAGAGAGAAGATTATGTGTGTAAGAATTGGGTGTGATGAGAAACACATGGACTCATGTTGTGCTTCATGCAACCCTTTTCAAATGCAACCCTTTTCGGTATGATGGATGATTTCCAAATTTGTATGACTATCTGTCATGACTTGATTTTTTTTTTTTGTAAGAAAATTAGGCAACCAAAATGGCCCAATAAATTTGCAGTAATTTCTTTTCAATATGTTTTGCAGTAATTTCTTTTTAATATGTTTCTTGGAAACTTACTGAAAGGATAAATTGTTGGTGCAATTGAAGCTGGTCGTATTGGAACTACTTATGAAAGAATTATGCTACTTTTTCTAACTCCATTTATTATGGTTTAATTATTCTAGTTTCAATTTAATCTTCTTTTGTTTTGAAATTGGATTTCAAAAAAAGTGTTGTCATTGATAATTGATTTTGGATGGAATGGTATAGTTTGTGTTTTTTTATATCGTTGATGATTTGTTGTTATATTCTTGCAAGTAGAAGGGTTTAAGATGAACCTAATCTACTTTGATTTTTACCAGTCAACTAGACTCGAAAAGTTGGTTACAAGCATGTCTTGACCTAACATTCTTAAAAGCATTAAGTTTGAGTTCCTTTAGCTAAAGTGCTTGTTTAATTGCAGCCTAACATTCTTAAAAGCTAACGATGAGGCTCTTGTGATATGGAGAAAAGCATCATCAATAGATGAGGTGCTTCGGGAAGTAGATGTGTTATGACTTTGATTTTGAAGACCCCAATGTTCCTTATGTGATTAGTTTTTGTGTTTTCCTTTGATGTACTTATAACTTAGGTTGACATTACTCGAACTCTTTATAAAATTATCGAAGTTTTTTTGCATATATTTTTTATAATAAAGTTGGTGTTATTGCATGTTGCCTAGTGATAGCTTCTAAGATTATTATATTTGACCTTTTATAATAGATTTATATAATAAATTGTATATTAATTTTTTATTTAATAAAATATTTTTGTTGTTTTCAATAACGTCACAAAAGCATTGGTTTTTTAAACTAAAAAAATTGTATAAAATTTTAGTGGTGTAATTCAATACGTCGCAAAAGATGTTTGTAATGGTCACAAATTAACCTTTAGCAACAACATTAATTATTTGCCACTAAAACATCACCTTTAGTGGCAAGTGCATTATGTCACTATAAAAAATAAATAGTGGCAAAACATATCTTTTGTGGTGCACAATTGTTGCATTGCTGAAACTTTTAGCTATGTGAATACAACAACAGTCCTAGCGACGAATGATACTGAATCTCTAATACTTTTAGTAACGTTTTTTTCGTCTCAGTAAAGTCTTTTGTGCGCTACTAAAAACTCAAATTCTTGTAGTGCGAGTATGTAAGTCAAAATGTCAAATTTGTTTGAGTTTTAATTATTTCATCCCATCTCAAATCCCTTTTCTTTTTAATACATGATATGTTGAATTGAAAGTTTGAAAACAATTAGACAATAACCTAATTAGACCGCCTCGACCCTATAGACATAGGTCAAGGCCAATTGTCCCTTTGTAGCTCACCTTGACCAAGGGGCCAAGCTTAGTAATCCAACACCCATGGTCGATTCAAATTGACCTTTTGATTTGGACAATCATGAAAAATGTGATTAAGCTCAACTCAACTCTAAATACTTCAACTCATCTCTAAATACTTATTGCCCTCACTTTGTGCAAAATACTGATAACCTAAGCATCAAAGCTATGCGTTAAAGCACCACGGTAGTGTTATCTTTTCTTCGTTTTGCAAATAACCACTTTTTCAAATTACAAATTTACCATTGATGACGTGTAAAAGGTGAGTTTGCTTGGCATTTTGCCATCAACGAGAATTTTTTTATAAATGTCAATGTCATTAGATATTTTTAATTATAATAAAAAAATATTCATAAAAATATGTTAAATAACAAATGTCTATTTTCTTTCTATAAATACAAAATTGATATTATTAATAGTGGTCTATATTAGTGATATTTTGTAATATTATTGCACCGACTCCTTTTATGATAATGAAAATGTCAATTCACCATTTATGATGATTTTAAACTTATAAACATAATGATATAAACCTATTTTTGTATAATTTTTCTCAACATGGTACATGGTTTGGTATAAATTATGCATTTTTTTATTTTAAAATTTAAGACACTAGTTTTAATTACGACAAACAATTGAATATGAGGATTTGACAACCTCTGATCTCAAAGAAATGAATATATATCAATTATAACTGAGTTATACACTAAGAAAAAAAAGTAAAGAACTTCGACTACCAATATCTACATTCTTTTGGTTGAACACTTCCTTTTAAAAAAAGAAAATTATAATTTAATTAAAAGATAAAAATTCAAATCCACAATATGTAAAGACGGTGTCGATATTATTGACCCAACAGTTTAATATATTGTAAGCTCATCCAACATTTATAACACGGTTTGAAAGGGCTAGGAAAATATAGTTTACGACTTAATGAATGAAGAATACATTTGGGATGGGAGGCCCAGCCATGGGGCAGGCGCCACGCTTTGAAATTGGAAGAAAAACACATACTCAAGCAAAGTTGGAAAAGGGACCAAAGACATTACCAAATGAAACAATAATTGGTGAATGATATGATAGATATGCTTCTTTTCTGTTTTTATGTAGTTTCGTTATCGGCACGTTTGTTTGTGGGGTTTACATTTTGCATTATTTACTTACCAAATATCAATCGCTTTTACTTCTAATTCAATCATCCCCATTATTTAACTTTCCCCCATTTTTTAAAATTAGAAAATTTTGAAACTATTTACACCAAAATTCATGTAACTCTCTATATTCAATTTTGATATTTTGTAAATGATTTTAGTTATTTATTTATTTATTATTACTATTATTATTATTATTATTTTACTATCCATAACAATTCCCTCTAACCTAACTAACTTTTCTTTTTAACCAAACCTAAACACAATTATTGTTTTAGTTAAAATACTATTTATCTTACATGGTTTTTTTTAGTTATATATTATCTAATGTTGAATTTTAGTCATGTATTTTTATTACTTCTTAAAATTGTTCCCTCGTAATTAATTTTTATTTGAATTGGCTTGATAATAACAATTTTCATGCCAGAAAATATAATAGAGAAATTTTCAAAAAATAGCAAAATAAATTAAAAGATTTACAAGTTATAATAAAATTTTAGATTCTATAGATGATAGTTTTCTATCACTATAGCATATCAATGACTATCATGGATAGAATTTGCAATAAATTGTAAATATTTTATAAAATTTTCAAATTTGTTATTAAAATTTAAAATGAGAATGCTAATAAATAATCTTTTTTAAAATATAGATTGAATTAAGCTATTTGAAAAGTACAAAGACAAATTTAAACTTCAAAATACAATATTAAGATAATATTTTAACTTATTAGTTTTTATCTTTTTTTTTTTTGGTGTAATTTGATATCAATCAATATTTTTTAAGACTTCAAAGGCTATGAAATCAATTCTTTCTTTAAGAAATACAAACATTTAGGGTAAACAATTGTTTTAAACCAAACACTATTTTCAAAAGTTAAATCTAATTTGGTAACTATTTAAATGTTGAATTTTATGTTTGCATACTGAAAAATTCTTTTATCCATAAATTTCATTTGAATTCTGAGATCTTTTTAAAAACCAATGGACAAATTTTTTAAAACCAAATTTTCTAGTTCTTAAAATTTAAGTTTGATTTTGAAAACTCAAAAATGAAACATAAAAATCAAAAGTTTAAAGGGATATTTATAAGCTTAATTTTAAAATAAAAAAATAAACGGATCCTTTTATTTTATATTTTTCTAAAGTATAACAAATGTAAAGATATGGAGGATTAAATAGTAAAGATGAAAGATGAAAGATGAAAGATGATGCATCCATACGGAACATAAATGATTAGTTAGGGTAGGCTAATTTTTTAATTGGAGGTTAGAAAAGAAGTAGTGGGGGAATTGGGTGGGATTGGGATTGGAATTGGAATTGGAATTGGAACTCAAATGTGTACGGTCCCATCATAACAAAACACAGCACTTTGCAATGTACCCTTTGCAACTTTTATCCACAAACTTCCTTTGTTTGGTCACTGGTGGGAAAAAAAACAAAGGGGAAGAAGAATATTGAATCTTAAAAGTGAAATTAATTAACAAATTGATTGAAAAACAAAAAACAAAAAGTAGTGTCATTTAAAATTGGGTATTGGAAAGTTGGGCCAAGTGGGCCATAGATGCCCAGCATAAGTATGGCCCATTGGCATTGATTGTAGTGAAAGTTGCTTTCTAGTTTTAGCAAAGGGATGTAGCATACGTTTTTTTTTTTTTTTTTGTGGAAAAAAGAAGCTATGTTTTTGTGTTTTATTACCCATCATCTAGCTTTCAAAATGTATCTATTTGGTATTTGCTTTCTCAAGTGTTCATCCTTTTTTTCTTTTTCAAAATAAAACTATCATATCTCTAATTATTAATATTGAACCACCAAACTATATATATATATATATATATATAACTACATGAAAATCGATGATAACAATATTTATAATATATTATTTTGAACAAAC
>JBBPDI010100728.1:0-10707 GCA_037974545.1 Cucumis variabilis | reverse complement strand
TTTTCTTTTTATTTTGTAGCCAACCTTAAATTCTAATAAAGCATCTTTTAAACACACATAAATATATAGTAAAAAATGATGCATATAAGAAAACATTTCATTCATTGAACTGTGGTAGAATTGTGAAAATGTACAGCAATATTAGTCTCTATACTTCTAATTTTATTCCAATTTTAATTAATTAAATTTTATACTTTCAAACATTTTCATTTAATAGAGGTAAGATTTATTTATTGAAAAGATAGTTTTTTTTTAAGCTCATAAAACAACAATAATGATATAATAATAATTTTCGTGTGGGTAAAACATGTATTATTTGATAATCATTTGATTTTTTAAAATTATTAAGTTTATTTCTCTTTCAATTTTTTATCACGATTTTCATGTTTTTTTAAGTAAAAAAATTGAATTCTTGGTTAAATTACAAAAACAAGTTTTTGTAACAAATTTTCTTTTTCTTTTTTAAGTTTTCAAAATCTAGCTTGACTTTTGAAGACGTTGAAAAAAAAACAAGAGTTTTAGAGGATGAAGGAGTATTTGTAGATTTAATTTTGAAAACTAAAAACCAAATAGTTGTAAAAAAAAATAAAAGAAATTGGATTTAGAATTCATGATGTGAAAGTAGTCAAAGAAAGGTAAAAAGGGAAAGGGTTAGAAATGGAAAATGTCAGGAAGAGAGTTAATTAAAGAGCCAATGGACACGCAAAGACAGTGATAAATACTGAAGGTAAGAAAATAGGAGGGCAAACACGGAATATAAAGAAAGCTGAATCTGGGCAGCGAACAGCCGCTGCCGTTTTCAGAAAACAGAAAAACCTTTAAAAACACACCCCATGGTAACTTTTGGGGATTCGTAAAACAAAACTAAAAACAAAAGGTCTTAGATTTGAAATAGAGGGATGTGATTGGAAGGTGAGAGTTAGTGTGGGAGAAAAGCGCGTGGGTTCAAAGATTGAGTAAAAATAAATAAAAAATAAGATTCGGTTTCGTTTCTAAATTTTATTTCTCTGACAAAGAAAAAAAATAAAAAAAACAGCGAATCGTTTCTGATCGGACACTTTGGTTTGATTGTGTACTTTGATGATCTCTTGCTTTTATCGTCCTTCTTCATTTTCGTTTCCATCTCCCTTTCCCTTTCACCCACCTTTCTCTTTTTCAAATAAATACTTTTTTATATATATATAATTTTGAGTTTTATATTCTAATTTTTATTTAATTTCTGTTTTAATTTGATTCTTATATTTCAATATAAATTTTTTACTACATAGTTATTTTTAGTCTTGGTTGTTGATGTATGTTAATAAATTTTAAATAATTAGACGGATTATAGTTAATCGAATTTCACTATTTTCATTACTTTTTCAAATTAAATTTAAAATTTAGTAATATTTTTGTTTTAACTCTGAGTCAAATTCTAAATTTCCAAAACAAGTTTATGAAAAGTTACTTTTCCTAGTTTTAAAATTTTGACTTAATTATTTAAACAATTCATAACAATAATATAATACATTTGGAGTTAAAAATAGTATTGGCAAAAAAAAAAAATCTACTAGACCTTTGTTTTTAGTTCTTTAAAATTAAATTTATAAACACTCATTTCAATTCTAATTATTTTACTTATATATCTACGTTCAAAAAATCAAGTAAGATGAATGAGAAGCAAAAACCTTAATTTTAAAAAAATTAAAGATAAAAAATTAAGTAATTACTAAAACATACTTCCAAGATCGTTTTGTTTTTGTTTTTAGTCGTAGTCTTGCAAACAAAATTAATTTTGAACAAATGAAAACAAAAATTTAGATAATTTAACTAGGTTTAAATTTTATTTTTGTCTCTAAACCTTGTATCTTAATCTATTTTGGTCCCTAAACTTTTAAAAATATGTGATAGTTCCTGGACTTAAAAAATAACTTACTTATTTGGATTTTGTTAACTCTTTAGTGGAATGACTAAACAATTTCTATATTTGGATAGCTAGATTTTATATTTTTCATCATATTAGTTAAATCAAAGCAACTTAAAAGAATATTAAGTAGTATAGAAAAATAAAATAGAACTGGCATATCTATGTGTTCACATCCATGAAAAGGTAAAATAAACTAGCAAATAATTTAAGTACAACACTTTATAAGATAAACTCTATGAAATTAGAGATAAACATTCATTTAATGAATCACAAAACATTAAAAAAAAATGGAGGAAAGAAAACACCTCGATGAATAAAAAAAATATTCAAAACTTGAGGCACTACAAATATGTGTGTGTGATTGAAATTGTATCTGATAGTTGATAAAGTGAAACAATGAGTCAAAATGGTGACAATCAAAATCATGAAAACAAAGTGACTTTTTGAGTTATTTGATAAAACATCAACTTACCTTTAGTCTTTAATTAAAAATTAAAATATTAGATTTTGAAAGGGGGTTATCTTATTTGACGACTCAAGAGAATGACTCGAGAAAAAGTTAAAATAATAATAATAAATCTAACAAACGTGAGTTTCAAATGTCCAAACACACCCACACCTCCAACCAAACGGGGTGTTAACAAAATACTAACGACATTAATCAAAATATGTTATTTTTAAAAGTTAAAAAACTAAAGCATACAATTTATTTTTTTTAATTTAGAAACTAATATAAAATAGCATACAAAATTTAGAAATAAAAAAGGGGCATTTTTAGAAATAGCAAAATAAATTAAAATATTTACAAGCTATAGCAAAATTTTGGATTCTATCACTCTATCACTATAGCATATCAATGATTATAAGCAATAGAATTTGCAGTATTTTGTAAAATTTAATATTTAAAAAAATCAATAAAAAATATGAATTAAACAATTAAACTAATCCAAAATTACTTAGTAACAACTATTTAAAACAATATCACATGAATCAATAAGGAAGGATGTTTTTCAAAATTAAAAAATAAAAATCAATTACATAATGTCATAATTGGAAATGAAAATCCAACACAATCATGAAATACCAATATCAATAATAAAGAAAAAGAAATAAAAAATTATCCCGCCAAGGAGTATTCATAAATCAAATAGAACACTTTAGTTAATTGGATGTATTATTTTCAACATTTATGGATTATTCAATTTAGTACTAAAAAGTATATGTATCTTAGAAGTGATTAAATCTGATTGGCACCAACGGTTGCCAATTGCCATAACAATGCATTTTCTTCCACGTGTCTGTTTCGAAAATTCAAACAACAAATCATATTACACCACGTGGATGCCCTCATTGGCTCTAACATAAATTATTTCCCGACCCAATTTATTTACTTCTTTTATTTTCTTTAAACCTATTTTCTCTCTACAATTTAACAATATTTACCTTGATTTCTTGAAAAAGAGATTGAGTCCAAAAATAACGACATCAATAAACTATTTATACTTACCACAAAATAACACATAATGAATTTTTATTTTTTAGTGATTCTTTTGTCATAAAATATAAATAATTTTTGTTTTTTTTTTTTGAAAAAACTTTATAACATATTTCAGCTCGAAATATGTTTTTGTCACATAAAAAGACTTTTCTTTACCAATTTTTTTAATTTATATTTTATAAAAAACTATTGGAAAACAAATTTCACTGCAGTTGGGAATTTAATTTGATAACATTAGTGAAAGTTTATGGTTTAAATTGATACACCTATTAGTTTAGAATTTAAATTTGATAACTCCAAAAGTTAGAGTAAATTGATACGGGTATTAATTTAAAGTCTAAATTGACATAACTAAATTATATTTACCCATTTATAAATGTCTGGAAATTAAATTATTTTATGAATCACTTTTAGTTATAATTTTAGACAAAAAAATTAACCTATTATTTTACTTTTATAAGAATTTGTAACATTTATTTGTTTTCTTATTTACATAATTTTGATTTTGGACTTTGCAAAATGAAAAATTAAGTTCTCGTTGGTATTCATTTAGTACATAAAAATTTACGATTGCACTCCTCTTCTAATTTGTCAAATCAATTCCAAGGTTTTTATTTTCTTTACGAGTAATAGATTTTGATTTAAAATTTAGAATTCCAAAATTTGATATACCAGTTCTTAACACGTGTCATGCACGTGATATTTGTATTTCATTTTCATTTTATTATCTACTTTGATTTTCTCCTCTACCTTGATTTTTTCCTCATAACAATTTGTTTTTTAAGTATTTTCATTTTTCAGTTGATAATTTTTATCCCAATTATTGTTTAAAATTAAACTCATAAATAGTTCTTAAAATGGAATGCTATAATGATTACTATATAACTCTACTTTGCAACCGTTGGAAATATAAATTAACTATACTACATTGCTTTACCATACTACGTTCTAAAACCTTTTAAAAAATATAGTTAATGAATGAATAAAAAAACACAAATTAAGAGAAGGTGTACCAAATCCAAAATTTTCTTCTTATGTATGTACATGTAAATATTCTTAGAGATGCCAATTGAAGAAATAATTTTTTTTTTTACAAAAATAACAATAACTTCATAAATCATTTATTATCAATTAATGATATATTTTTCTATCAGTTCAATTTTTTTCTATTGTTGTTTGTTTTGGCCTTCGAATATGCTTTCATTTTTAATATTGTTTGCGAATTTCTTGGATTAAACCCAATAACTTCTCGATTTGATCAGCCTAGCTCCTACGTGGGTAATTGATTGAGCATTCGACAACTAATAGAGATGTTCTAAAATGTATTTGTTTATGTATCAACTTAAAACATTGATGAAATGTAAAAGATTTTTCAGAGATATATTTTAAAAATAAACACATCTAGAAAAACATAAAAACTATAAAAATAATAATAATAAAAAAGAATAGAAAGAAAACGAACAACTCAGAACTAAAAACCTGCAACGAAACTAAGACATTCCTTCTTATTTAGAAGACTATCCCAATTGAATGCAAACTCGGACGTAGAAAAAGAAGTTTTATAGTCATGCATACTTAAGAATTTTTAAAGGTTTATTTATTATATTTTGTGTAATAATTAATAATTAAATGTGTTATTAATTCTTTCCAATTAAAGGATGAGCTTTTTGATTTCATTAGCTATAGAATATACTGTTCATTAATTACATTTAGTACGATAAGGTAAATAATGTATCAATTATTTGAATTTTAGAAGTGGGAAAGATTTTTTTTTTTTTTAGAAAAAATACAACATTGTCATCTAGACATCTACCTAAGATTTATGATCTTAAATCGTTTTGATTTTGTAGATGGAAAAATTCCTAATTGTTTTTTTTTTTTTATTATTATTGTTTAAACATAGAAGGGTTTAAATTGTAATTGTTCTTGAATGGATTTGTATGAAAATGTCTTAAAACTTTAGACCATTTGTGAAATAAAAAAGAAAGAAAGAAAAGAGAGTGACAAATAGACCAATCATGTTGCAGAGAATTACGTGATTGCGTCACTGAGGACACGTGGGCAGTGGAGACTAAAGACTGAGGATACACCAATTTATTATATATATTATATTATGAGAAAAAAGAAAAAAAGAAAAGATAATATAGTGGAGAGTAGGGTCCACGCGCCAATTGATTAGATGTGATGGAGGCATCAATGACCCACTCCCCAATTATAAATAATTTCCCTTTTTCTACAATAAAATTAAAAATTGAAGAACTCCGTTTGGTTTGCAGTGAGATGAAGAAGCCAAAGCCTCTTGGACGAGAGGAGAGTTTCACTTAGTATACGCTACGGTGTCATGGTGACGTTAGCATTAGGCCCCCACTTTGCTGATTATACTTTATATGAGGTTTTAGTGAATAACATGATTTCAAACTTAAATGCAACTTTTAACCATCTAATCACAAAATCAAATGCAAGTTGTATATATGTATATCAACATTTTAAAGCAAAATGTTTACTATTGTAATCTTAGATACAGTTATTTTTGTTTGAGACATAAACTATTTTAATTTGGATAATGTTAGTATATTTGAGATGTAAACACTTTAATTTAAGAAAAAATAGTAAACACTATAAAAAAGAAAAAAGAATTATAACCAACTCAAGTAGCAAATAGGAGTATATTTGCTCTAGTTTACTATTTGATACAATGTACTATCCATCTATATCATATAAATTTTTCAATGTCCACAATATTGTTAAACTAAGGATGTATTTGAAGTACATTTGCGAGCGTTTAATTTTAGAAAACAAGTCATTTTAAAATAAATTGAAGAATGGAGTATTTGACAAACACTTAAAAATGGTTTTTCAAATGTATTTTGATCAATTTTTACGGAAAGTTTTGATAAAACATTTTTTCTCAAATCAATTTAAACGTGTCCTGAAAGATAAAAAAAAATAAAGTTTATTTTAAAATTTCTATTTTTATAAAATGGTTTTTTTTTTTTGCCAATTTATATGGATATGCATATTTGTCTCTATGCACTACAATACTCATGACTATAAATATATGCTCAAATTTAAGTGAAATTTTATAAAGATATTTAATTTACATAAATCTAACATTAATATTAGCCAAAACAAAATCAAAATTTACAGATTTCTAAAAGGGTTGAAAGGCCAAGAATAAAGCTTGATGGGAAGTTGGTAAGAAGAATTTGGTAGGGTGTTTGAATATATATGAATATGTTGGTGAGATGCTCTATATAGAAAGAAAAAAAGGGTGTGACTTGCATAGTAATTAATTTAGTACTTCGTTATCAAATCATGTCCTTTTCCTTGTGGATCCCTTTATTTTTTAGTTTGATATACTATTGTATTATTACGTGCATTGTACATAAATACTTTTTAATTTTAAATTTAACTTCATTTTGATCATATTTATCATTGAGTAAACTTCACAATAGTTTAACAATGACAATGAGTATTGACAATAAATATTATTAAATATTGTTGAAAAATTTATCTATATCTTAGTTTTACATATTCATTGAATTTTGAAATTTAAGAATATCCTATCATAGTTTTAATTAGATGGGTATTTGTTAATTTCACTTTTGTTTAGAGTAGTTTTACGTACTTTTTTTTTAACCCATGAAGGATAATGGTTCAAGTAGTGTTTAACATATTCTAGCCCTAATGTGATCGATATTCATTTCACAAATATAAGGTTAGTTTTTATTGATTATTTAGAATATTTGGTTATTAATTAAAAATCTTATAAAGAATGGTAATTTATGGCAAAATTGCAAGCCCTTCTTTATGAGATAGACAACGATCGACATGGTCAACATTAATCCCTGCACCTTATTTTGTAAATATTTTGATTTAAGTTTGCTCTATTTGAAATCAATGGTGGATCCAAAAAATTTATTGATAGGGGGCTTTATAGTTTAGTAAAAAATATATATATATATATATTATTAGTTTTCTTCAAATGAGATGATGACCCTATCGATTTTCTTTTAAAATATTTCTCAATTAAGATTTTAAATTAAATCTACAATAACCTAACATTGTAATGAGAATAAATCAATAAGATATTGACATATAAAAAAAACATAACTTAAACAACCCAACAAGAATTAATAAAATGGGTATAAAACAAATGAACTAATACAAAAGAATAAGAATGATTTGCAATATGAAAGCTAAATGTATAAAAATAAAATAAAAAACTTGATAAGAGAAGAAAATAAATTATAAAAATTACCTCATAAATTAGGAGATAAATTGAAGAAAAAGCCCATAAGAAGTTGAAGAAGAAAGTTGAATAAGAAGTTATAATATATATATATATATATATTATAAAAATGATAAAGTTGGGGTCGGCTTATACTAAATTCGTCGGTGTTTGAAATCAATCGTTAAATAAAATGACATTTATAATTCTCCAAACATTAAAAGGATAATGTAGTCCTACAACTTTTGTGACTTCAAGTATGTCAATAGCTGAAGCAAGAAAAACAAAGCTAAATAACTAGTTTTGAGGAAAAGTTAAGAAACGAATTCGTTGGGGCAATCACATGGAAGATTTATATTTGCACTCATAATAATTCTTGAGATGGAGAACAATTTCCCTAGCTAATGCAAATAATAAAATGCATCGTTACAATCTTTTTTCTAACTGAAATTATGATATCGGTTTTTAACTTTAACTTCTTTAAATAATGAGAGTTATCTGTTTCGTATTTGCTACGTGGATCTATGACAAAATTGAAATAAAACTAAGATTAAAGGATTAATTTTGTTAAAAAAAAGTTTTTTAAAGATGTGACTTTTTAAATAGTAAAGATGATTGAAGTTTAGTTGAAGTATAACTCAAGCAAGCGAGATCAACAAAAATGAATATTTAATTGTGTTAATTTTAGAGACGTTTTTCAAAACAGCAAAATATTGAAACTATTTATAAAATATAGCAAAATTCATCCCATTCTCTAATGTTTCATTTTTTTTATTCATAACAACTACTCATAATTTAATTTATTGATTAAAAGATATAATTCGACTAGAACCAATTAAGATATGCTTAACCTTAACCACATCGAATAAAAACAAATTGAGAAACGTGAAAATCAAACACTCATACTTTTTGAGAATATAATGTTTTACCATTTTGAAATTTACACATTTATGAAAAAGCTTTCTCTTCATCTTATCTTTTCCTCTCGCTCTCGAATGTCTAGACTAAACAACAATACACCTCAAACATATACATTTTAACTCTAATATATCAATTTCATACTTCAAAACTCAATACAGCAGCAGCACCCTGAACAATCTCTAAGCTTGTTAATTAATTGCAAATTTTCATGGTTGAACTCAAAATACATTGTTCAAATAATACACGTAACTAAACATTGAAGATTTGTCTAGTTAACGATCTAAACTATGCTTTATGTCCGTTAGATTCATTGAATTTAACAAATATAGGTGACATATGCAATTCAAAGTGTGTTTTTTAAAATTTTATGTTTTTTAAAATTATTTTTTGTTTATGTGATTTAAACAATATTTTATGTTTGTCAGATGACGATTAGATTTTATTTTATGTATGTTAGATTCATTAAGTTCAGCAAATATATGTGTTTGACAAACAATTTAAAATATGTTCATGAAACTGTGTTTTTAGTTTATATAATCTAAACTATTTAGTCCAACTGACGATCTAGAAAGACAGTAAGTTACGTTTTATAAATTTAATTAAGCTTTTAAAACTATAATAATGAAATATGAAATGTATCCTAAAAACAGTTAACATGTCCATAAATAAATTTATAATACTTTATCATTTAGTGGGTTATTTCAACTAAATTTATGATTTATAGATATGATATTAAACACATTTTAAACCAATGTTTGAACTAGAATTCAATTTGTGAACATGCTACCAAAATCATATACAAAAATGTCACAGAATGCAACATAATTTTCAAATTAGAGTTTTTAGATTTTCTATCAAACATTCTCGAGTAGTTTTAAATCAAAAGTTCGGAAACAAATTGTTTAAATTGTTGATTGAATAAAAACAAAGTTCGTAGTACAAAGATCGTAAAAGTTGAAGAGAATTTTGGAAATGAAACATAGTTCAAAGCTAGCCATGTTAGAAAAATAGTAAAAAGGACATGAAAGTGCATAGGGAATCAAATACTTTGGTATATAAAACATATAATATATATATATAACTTTTCCAGAGGAAAAGGGGGGGATTGTATAGAGTTTCCTTTGTTGATCAAATTCCCAACAGTTTGACAAAGTTGTGTCATTTTTTTGTTGGCAAGGGTTACATCTTGTGGGAACAGTATCCAATTTCAGAACAGTATCCAATTTCAACTGTTCCCTTTGTTAGGCAGATGCTACTGCATAATCTACATCTTTGTTCCCAAAGTTTCACAAGTGAAAGTACACAAAATATATGAAAGTTATGTTTGTTTTTTAATCACTTTTTTTACTCTACGATATGATTGTCATCAATAATGAATGTGTTATTGATTTGAAGGAATTTCAGATGGCTCTTGTCGTTTGTTATTTCAAGGAAGAAAATACTTTGAAATATTTTAAAAGAACATTCAGAGCAAATAGTAAGTTATTATAATTTTAGGTTATTATAATTGTGTAATAATTCTAGTTGGGTTATAATAGTTTGTAGTTTGTAGTTTGTGTTTGAGGGAGTATATTGTTTTAGTTTAAGTATAATAAAATGTGTTTAAGGTGTAAACTATTTTAGTTTGGAAAGAAAATAAAAAAATAGTATAATAAATGAAGGATTTTGAAATAATATTGATAATAGTATTTATTGTAGCGGCAAGAATGGGTTGGGTTATAGTCCTAATAATTTTTGCACGAATAAGCGTTTTGAGGCAAAATTCTAACTGTGGTGTAAGTGAAAATCCACCTCAAGATTTGGGCCAAAAATGTTGGACTTATGCCCAACTTTGGGAAACCCACCTATGATCCTTGTAAAAGATTGAGATAAAGGGTGAATAGAAAAAAAAAATACATTTTGGAAATAGCAACTATTTAAAATAATTTGATTTTTAGCAAAATCAGATAAGATATATATTTTAGGAAGATTTTCAATCGATTTTACCTCTTGATAAAATGAATATCATGTTTGTTAGTTACAGTGTATTTGTGCACCGTAAAACGATAGACAATAAAACAAAATATGATTACGATGTATTTGCATTTCATCCAATTTTATAATAATATTAAATAAATATTTATTTTATCTATTGATCTCATTTAACGGAAT
>JBBPDI010100707.1:0-10710 GCA_037974545.1 Cucumis variabilis | reverse complement strand
GATCAGTAAAGTTCAATCATTATTTCAAAGCATACTTAAACAATAGCTTGTAAAAAATATTTAGAAATTATTTGTCACTTAGAAAAGGTAGCCTAGATTCACGGCTTGTGAACTCGCCTAATCTCCTCTTGGCTTGAAAAAGAGAAATAAATTCATTTAAACCTCTTTGATTAAGAAAAAACAAAACTTTACTTACAACTTTCCAAAAATCACCAAAACAGCCCAAAACACCCAATTCATGAAGTTTTTCTCCCTCTTGCTTTGGCTTCCACTCTTGCATGCAACTCAATTTCTCTCTTCTCTTCTTATTAACTAGCCCTTGGAGTGAAAATGGTGAGAAGGATAGTTTGGCGACTTTAAAAACACTAATTTATTTTTTAAAAAAAATGCTAACTTCAAGCGATATAAATTTTCAAAAATCTATTACTCGCTAGTCCAGTAAGTGATCACGATTGAGATTGACCTAAGATCCATCTGGATCTTTACTCTTCCTAGCCAAACAAGCCCGAGATGGCCTGAGAACTTTAAAAATTCCATTTTTTCTTTTAGTTCTTGCCAAACATGACACTGAAATTGCTCGAGAGCACATCTTTAATTCTCTTTATTTTTTTCATCTCAGTCTGCCACAACCCCGAAATGGTCAAAGAGCACTTCTTTAATCCTTACTATTTTGTGTCTCAATCTGTCACATCCTCGAGATGCATCTGCCTTAGCACTAGGATTTTCTCTCTATTTCCATCTCATCGAGATCCTTTCACTAAAAAGCATTGTCTTTCCTCTCAGTTGAGGAAGATCGAGTTTTGCCCCGTGATCAACCTTCTTGCTCACAACACAAGCCTTCTCGCCAAACCACAAGCAGCCTATCCTACTCGCATAAGCGCGATTACTTAGCTTCTTAAACTGATCACTTAGTATTCAATTCCTTGACACTTGGCCAAATTTTCCTCTTTGCCAAACTACACATCAAACTCACCTTAGCAACCTTAACTTAATTTTTCTTCTTTCCAACAACCATAACATACTTAAAAAGACACTACTTGAGTTTAAATTTTCCATCTTAGCTTCACTCAAAATCTAACCTTCCAAACTCTTTAAAAGACCCAAGTTTCTTTTTAGGGTTCGGGGTTTACAATAAAATTATGCACAGTACAATTTTCCTAAATATTTACACTATGGTGCGAATAGAGTAAGAAGATGGACATGGCGATGAAGTGTAATGCAGTATAAACTCAGTGATTAAGTGTGGATAGGCAGGAATATTTAATCAACTAAATGTAAAGCAAGGAAATTTAACATTTCAAGGTGATACAAAAAGTATTTATTAACTTCAGAATAAAGGCAAGCAACCTCTCGATACTTTTGCCATACTTACTCGCCTTTCTTGACCAAAATGCTTAAAGTTAAGCTATAATTTGTATCTCAGTTTGAACCATAAGCAATTCATCCTTTATTAAGGTGAGCAACCTCTCGGTGCTTTCAGCATAAATATTGTGCATTTCTGTAATATATGCAAGAGATAAATTTGGGGATAAGATTGTATTCCTACAATCTCCTCGCTACATGTTAGCTAAACGCCATCATGCATCAAGTGATGACAGTTAGCACTTTGTCTTTTCTCTCAAATAGGACAAGGCATTGATGGTTGTATTTAGCTAAATAAGACTTATAATGCATTCAACCAGATTTTCTAGTGTTAAAACACCTTACATTATGCAAATAATCAATTAAATGTATAATGAATGAAGAAACAAAGGAATATGGGAGAATGGTAGAAGGAATGCATTAATATTATAAATGAAGCTTTAGGTATCTCGGCCATGAAATCAACTTTACAAATCAATGCTAATAAATTACAAAATGTATTACAAGAATGAGGCAAGCTACGTAGTATGAGGCAAGCCGCGAAGTATGAGTTTGCATATATACTCGTTGGCTCTTGTTTTCGCCTTTTCACATTGAGGGGGAAACGACTGAGGACCTCTCTCTCTCTCTTCCAAACTCTCACTGAAAATAAAAAAAGGGATGGAACAAACGAGCTTGGCCTCTGTATTTTAGCCAAATTTCACACACGGACAATAAAGAAGATGCCTCTATTTATAGGCAAGTTATGATGTGACAGAATAGTGTGGGCTCTATTTAATACTCATAAAGCTATGTATGCGCTGCATGTGTCCTTTTCCAACTTTGCTAGTATTTGTACCAACCACTTTTCTGTTTACTAACGCTTTAGATTGTCTAGCTTTATTATGTTGGTCGCCTAGTTGGTCACATGCATCATTCTCGCTTGATGTTTATCACTAGGCTACTCTTCTTTTCGCCTAAAGTTCTGCACTAAGATAACCAAAACACGATAAACAGGCATAAAACTCTTTTGTGATTTGTAATGCTCAAGTTGACCAATTTTTCTACTTTTCTACATGTTTTTTTTTCAAATTTATGCATTAAGGCTTCATTATTATACATATAAGGCTATAATAACTTGTATTTCTACAAGTTATCACACCCATCCTTGATTATTGAACTCTATCAGTGTGCTAGGGTGGGATTTGGTCTAGATGAGGAGATGATCCTTCCTAAGAGTCCTGAATAGGTCATCCATTTTACCCTTCAAAGGTCAAGTAGAAAATGAGCAGCTTAGAAACCGTATTAGGGAGGTCATTGATCACATGTAGAAATATCCGTTGTTATAGCCTCTTATATAGAATATCAAGGCTAAAACACATAGGAAGAGAGTCAAAACGTGTAACTTCTATTGTAAATTCATAAGTATTCAAAAATATACTTTACATAGCGTTATGTTTGTTTAACGTAGTTTTTAGTGTCTGACACAGGTCAATGAACGAAAGAAGAATCTAGTGAATCGTAGAGGTGTTTATGAGAAAACCAGGCGAGAAAACCCAATCACAACATGGAAGCAATTTGCTAGACGACAAGAATGGTAGTTGGAGATGATGTGACATGTTATAGACACCTTTCGACGTACAGAGCTAACATGTTCAGAAGGATAGAAGTTTTCTGCCTAAAAGTTGTGTATAAATAGTCTCATTCTTCACCAAAGAACACAAACCTGAATGGCCCAAACCCTAGAGAGTGGCGAAAATGAATAACATTTTCGTCGTTTATAAAGAATTTTCTTATTCTTTTCCGGTCATGCAGTAAGTGAGAGCTTAAAGTCTAAGAGGTGGGGAATCCATCCAGCGTTTCCCTTAACTTGTATTCACTTTCATTCTCTTTTTCTGTCATTTTTGTATTTCTATGTAATATATGTTGTTCATATTGTTAAATGGACAAAGGCCTACATTCTTTAATATATATTACATGTTTATACCTTTTCAATCCATCACTTCTTGACTTTTCCATTGTTAATGTTTTATTAGTAGTTTAGGTTTGTGATAATTTCTTGATAAGAATTTTAGCTTATAACTCTTATCGTGTTAGTTGAGTTATTCTTATCGCTTGGCCAGTGTATGTCACTAACTACTCGAGAGGGTACGTAGCAAGGACGTAGCTAACGTGCATATGGAAGAGCTTTCTCTCCCTTGTGAGATAACTTCCATCATTTTTGTCTCAAAAGGCGAACAAGTGAGGACAATAGGCATCAAGAGGTTGTTGGTCTTAATTGCGAAGTTCTATGTCTTCTAAGTGAACTCTTTTAGATATATCTTGCATAATCACACTCAGTCACGTGGATCCCGAAAGGTGGCCACATGTAGTGTTTAATAACTCCGAGAGGAGCACGTCTCAATCATAAGCTGGCTAACCAAGTTACATCACATCATGGCTATCGCACTGCTTAATCACATTATAATGCATGAACATTCCTTTCACCTTTCTTGCATACAAGTTAGTTCGCTTTTCCACCACATCCTTATTCCCCCTTTACAAATTTTCTAAGCGTAGATAAGTAGTTTTAGTTTATTTCTGCATTCTTTATATTTTTTATTATTTAATTCTTTTATACTACTTAGATGATAAGTAAATCCTAGAACTAATGTCTTGAATCAATTTCCTGTGTTCGATCTTGGATCATTCAGGTAAACATACTATGTCGCTTGCACTTAGGCCAGAAGTAGAAAACTTGTACTTAACAAGAACTTAACTGTTAGGCGACGAAGAGGTACATAGTGAGCATCTCACATGCTATGACCATGACCAATGATTTATCGAATAAAATTAACCACTCGATATAGAGCCATATAGTGAGATCTTGCATTCTGTGAATATATTCAATGACGTATTGTATAGACTAAATATATATCACAACAATGCATCTCTAAGTCTGAAAAAGAAATTATTCTATCAGTTGTGAGGACTAGAGGAAGACAACAAATTTTGTACCCCAAAAGGAACCCCTGGCAACAACGGTAGGATATCTCATTGAGGGTGTTTGTCAGCTACATAGCATTGTTTGATAGAATAGTGCTAATTAGTTAGGCATTTTAAGAGACAAATGTGATTTTAGAATAATTGTTTCTCCATGATGTTTAACTTGGTTAAAGCTTTTGAAGTTCCTTTATGAGTCCTAGCTCATCTGAGTCAGATGACGATGAATAGCTTGATGGCATGCCCCGTGTCCTGTTAGGTTTGTTTTCTTGGGCTATTTCTTTGCCAGATATTAATATTCTTTTGCAGGGTTTACCCTTTTTTTTTCTTTCAGAGAGTGTCAATTGTAGTAACTCACCTTCTAACTCTCTAGTCTCAAGGAAAGTTTTATGTTTTCCTTCCAATTTATCCTATATTTTCCTTCCTTGATTGTTTTCTTAGATTGGGAATAGTGTGCCTCTTAAGTTACGGGTGAGGTGTTTGTGATTATTTTTCTTTATGTGTCTTTATTTTTTACTTGGGGTCCTTGAGCGTTGTGCGCGGACAATGTTGTGTGTTTTTTCTTGTTTCTTGCCTTGTTGTCTTAGTTCATGCAATAACTTGTCCGTGATACCCTCTTAGAATCATACATGTGTTAGGCAATACATAAAGAAAATAAGTATGATTTTGATGTACATTTAAAATTTTCCTCTTCCATCTCTCATAGTCCTTTGCCTGACTATCATAAATCTTGAATGCTTAGAGTAGCATTATCAAATTCATATGTTTGTTGCTACCTTCAAAGACCTTCTTATCATCAATATAGTAATGTATGCACTAGAACACAACCAACCATTTTTCCCACTTATCTAAAAAAATAAATATATGATGAACGAACTCCCATGTGATTAGTTAGGATTGCCCACTAGTGGGATGAGTATGAAAGCTACCCTTCCATATTCCTTAAAAAAGATAAAAATAATAACAATAATAAAAAAGAAGAAAAATGATGAAAAAAATAATAAGAGGAAAAATGAAGTTGGTTTGTATAATTACATGTCATGGCCACTCTGTATTGCAACGTTGCATTTCCAATTTACTATTGTCATAGTAGGGGTGAAGGGATTAAAGCCCTTGACAGCGAAAGATTTTATAAAGATCTTAGATTAATTTAATTTGAATCTTAAAAAATACCGTACATTGGCAAAATAATGAAGAAACTAATTTCTTGTTATAATTACTTAAAGGCTAAGCAAGCTTTCTAATTATAAATTAGATAAAAAAAACTCACGTAGTTTAACACCTCTGAATCTACAAATTATCAAATTTGGAACACTACCCATCGGAAACCTTTCTATCCTCTGAAATGAGATTGGTTTATGGAATCCTATTGAGATGGGAAAAAGTTTTGAGAGAATCTCTAAGAAAATTTAGAAAGAGGCAAATGCCTTAGATTGAAAAACTTGTTTTCTTATATGTATTTATAACTCCTTCTTCTTTACGGAGTTAGGAGAGAATCATAGAATTCTGTTAATTTAAAAAATATTAAATTAATAAAAATATCAAATTAACTAATTAATTAAATCATATATAATTAATATTTCATTTAAATCATATTTAATGAATATGTCTCACATATCTTATAGTTTTAATTAATGTAGTTAAATCAAATTTAATAAAATTAAATTAAACTATTAATTAATTATTGAATTAATTAATTATTAAATTAAATATCTTATATTTAATTTAATTCAAATTTGAATCATATTCAAATATAATTTGAGGCATTTTTAAAAATAGCAAAATAAATTAAAATATTTACAAGCTATAGCAAAATTTTTTATTCTATCACTGATAGTCTTTTATCACTATAGCATATCAATGACTATCAGTGATAGAATTTGATATAGGTTGTAAATATTTTGTAAAATCTACTGTTTTTAAAAATTTCCCTGTAAATTTCTCTCATAAAAAATAATCTTAATATAAATCTAATTCACATCAAATTATTATTTGAATCGATTCAAATATTTTATCTCTAATAAATTAATTTTGAATCATATCCAAAATTAAATTTATATAATAAAGTTTAATTAACATATAAACTTTATATTATAATGTATCATTATACATTATTCTAATTTCCAAAGTGAATTTGAACATTTCAAATTACAACCAATATAAATAAATCTAATTACTCTTTACGAGCTAGGAAGGGGACCTAATGGACCTATAGATCAGAAGCTACAACGATACGAGATTAATTGGCTAAACTCATTAAGCACATTAATCAATATTCGTTAACTGTGTGTACACTCCACTAAAGACTCACAACTGAACTCTTCTCATTATAGATATATTTTTTGTGTCCATAAATATAGACCAATAACAGTAAGTTAGTCTTTCACGAGTATTCGTAACACAAGTTGGATCAAATTATCGCTTTACCACTGGGTTACTTTTAGTCCTTAAATATCACTGCTCCTCTAGTGAACAATCAGTTTATGGTCCAACCAATAAACAAAAAACTCTCTCGTCCCATAGAGAGAGTAGGACCCTTTGTTCAAGTATCGGGACACCATTTAAAGGAACAGTCATCTACTTACCCTAAAGTAGAAAAGAAGTGAATATCATGTTGTGCAATTATGTTCCCAACTCATTACTCGGTCTTATCTCCAAAATGATAAGCATATTGAGTCAGCCATATGGCCACTCTCACCCATACAAATCAAAGGACCCCTCTCAAACTGGAGTTCATAATACACTCAGGATTAAAACTACTGGTGAAATCAGGTTGTGTTGGGAGACATTCTCAATCTAACCCATATTTTTGGGTTATTTGGGTTGTCAACCCGAATAACCTGAATTCAGTTTCTAATCCAACCCAACCCAACCCGTAAAATATGGGTTGGGTTGTCAGATTGTATGATTTTTTTTTTTCGTTTCTAATTTCTAATGGTTATATAAAAGTTTAAAATTGTTACATTTAAATTTCAAACATACATAATTCAAAATTTCATACAATAAATTCATAGTTTTATATACCTAATATGTTTTTTCATAAAATAATATTATATATATATTCTATTAATTCGGGTTTGATTGAACTGAATTTTTCAACCCTCCAACCCAAAAAAATAAAAAAAATTTAACCCAACCCAACTCATATTTTAACCTAATCCAATCCAACTCTTATAATATGGGTTGGGTATTCTGGATTATTTGGGTTCAACCCATATTTTTACACCCCTAATTAAGACTAAGTTACCTAGGTTATCCTAATGAAATAGAAACCCAACTAATTAACGGAATTACATCTAGTGGTTACTATTTCGTGGTCTGATATTATGCAAACTCATTGCATAGGATGCCCTCACTCGTATGTCACCTAAACTAACCCATTGGATCATTGCGTTTGTGTCAAATACAAAATGAGCCGTATCCATAATGTTACCAGGATAAGGTACCAAGTCTTATCCCTATACTATAGACCCTTTAAATTTATCTCGAACATTGATCCCTGTATGTCTGTACATACTGTTCAAGACTCATCAAACAACTTAGGATGTTAGTTTATTGGATTTGGATTATTAAGATAAAACTAATAATATAATAATAACATTTATTGAAATTATAATAATAACACTTTATTAATAACGGGCAATGGATTATATATACAATCTACGAGTTTTAGGACATAAATCACAACATGTTAAACTGAGAGGAAGCCACAAAAGCTAATTGTTGTCGTGGTTTGTTTTCTTGCACCACATTCTTTTTTTTGTCAATAGATTTGACAAAAAGAGTTTGAATAGACTCAACAGTTTCACAAGTTTGCATCTGCTCTCTCAAAGTTGCAATTTCGTGGTCTTGTTCCTCAATAGCCTTCATTAGAAGATTAATTTTCCTCTCCATCTCCATCATGGTAGCCTCGATGGTTACATCAACCTTCATGACAGACATCATGTCATAGTGTTTTTCCCTCTTTAATTTGTTAGAGGCAGAATCAGACTTATCATACAAAGAAGTTTTCTTGATGACAATCTCAACTTCAGGAGACTCCATCAATTTATTTAGGACGCTTTGTGCGATAACAAAACCTTGATCCTACTCTTTGATGATCCTCTTTGAACGACTGCATGTGACAGGTTCTGTGTAAGCGTCACCTCCAATAGAAGATGTAGATGCATCTTTCTTTGGTACCATTACTTTGCTTGTAAATTTGGATGGCGAGTAAGAGATGAAAGGTAGAGCGGTCTCACTAGGCGTGCTAATTTATTCACACGAGATTTTCAAAGAAATTTTTTTCATGGAGTTGAACTTGTGTTGAACTTGTATTTATGTTGATTTGATGCGATATGATTCGATCCCTAGTATTTGATCCTTTGATTTTCTCTTGGTTGGATGCTTACGCTTGATTTGAGTAAGCGGAGCACGTGATGTTCTTGAAGTTGGAGTCTTAGAAGAAAACTGGTATCTTCAATGGAACTTCAGTCTTCGAAGGTGATTGACTTTAAGAGTTAGAGAGTCCTCTGGTTCTTGCAAGAATTCTCTCAAGATTTTTTGGAGTCAAACATATTTTTTTCCCACAAAAGAAGAGAACTTCTCAAAATGTTTAAGTGTGCGAAACCCCAAAATTTTCTAAGACCATTGGAAAAATTAAGTTCTTTGAAGTGATTAAATGTTTTAACTGTTAAAGAAAGTTAAGGATAAAAAGTATCATGATTATTTTGGCTAAGTGTTGAGACTTAAGAACAATGTGTTTAGAGGTTATGTTGGTATTGAGTAGGCGGCCAAAAGAATGGAAATAACCTAAAAATGAGTGTTAATAGGAATTTTGGAAGATGAGTTAGGCGTTTAGAGGTTTGTTTAGTAAGCATTGGGCGGCCAAAGAAAGAGATAACCTCCAAAGGAGTGTCATGGGACATTTAAGAATGTCCAAGGAGTTTTTGAAAAATAAGCTCCATAAAAGTGTCTTTCATTTTGCTTGGACATTCTAGGCGAGATGTTGGATTTAGAGGTTAGCAAGGGTTGGTTATGTTGGTCATGTGCTAGGCGAGAAAGCATGAGAGGTTAGATGGCATGTTTAAGTGTTTGGCGAGAAAGAAATGTAAGCTTTTGTGTTGGGTGGCAAGGCTTTGCGAGGAAAGTCATGGAGGTTGGTGGGTGAGAAGCAATGCAAGAGAATGGTTAGGTGTGTAGGAAGGGCATTGTGAGAAAAACCATAGAGGTTATCTAGGCGTTTTGGACAACTACTTGGCAAGCTTATGGAAATTGAATTAAAGTTAATCTACGTATCTTAAGCTTGTTACATGCATTTTTGCGGCCATGTAAGAGGAGGAAGGGAAGTAGGAGGTGTCTTAAGGAGGTTTAAGAGTGGATTAAGCAAAGTTGATGTATCAAGTTATGTTCACGCAAAGTTCTCCTACAAATAGGCAACTTCAAGAAAAAGTTTCTCACAACTTACTAGTGCCATTTCTCTCAAATCAGTCTCAAAAGATAGAAAATGTGTCTAGCTTCTTGAGGAGGGTTGTCATCTGAATTGGAGGTGAGGAGCTTGACGTTTTGATTAAAAGAAGGTGAGAAGGTCTTTTTAAAAGCAATTCTGAGCAAGGTGCATTTCCAAAAGGCTACAGAACTTATACTTTGGAATTTGATTCTGCAATTTTAAGGTGAGAAATTTAAATCATTTTAAAACAACTTTGTAGAAGGAAGTTTTACCAAAAGAGTTATGAATTTCAAGTTATGATTTTTCAAAGTCGAGTCATGATTATAGACTAAAAATAGTGTTATGGTTAGTGGTGTGTAGGCAAAATGGGTGTGGCGTTTTGGTTATAAAGGTTAGTTGGCTTATTAGGTTTGTAGCAAGGCTATGACACAACTGAGTGACAAGGCATGCACTCAGGCTGCTTGTATGACTTGTGAAAAAAGGTTAACATGCACCAAGCTAGGTGCGCAGCACCACGTGGGACAAGGACACACAATGGACGTTGGCGTGCGACCATGGGAGCATGTTTCCCCTTATTATGAGGTTAGCACGTGGCGTGCTCCCCTCACTGTAAGGTTAGCATGCAAGGGCCTCCAGGCCATGCACACACGCAGGGCCCTAACTCTTTGTCAGTGAGTGCCGTTGGGCTATTTTGGGCAGTTTTGATATTTTTGAAATTTTTTAAGGTAATTTTGGACATTTTCATGACTAAGTGATCAATTCAAGAATAGATTTGGAATTTTGAGAACAAGGAGATTTTGAAGGAGACATCCGACTAAATACCAGTTCAAGTATTGTGAGTGACAAAATGAGTTTAAAGTTAATTTCTAAATATTATTTATCATCAAATGTATAATGCATGCTCTTTGATGTATGAATATTTGAGTATACTAATTTAAAAAGTGTTTCTAAAGCATGAG
>JBBPDI010100699.1:0-10710 GCA_037974545.1 Cucumis variabilis | reverse complement strand
GGTAGGAGTGAATTCCATCTTGCATCCTATGTTCCCAACTATCCATTTGATCTTACCCTTGAAATGGAAGGCTTATTGGGCCAACGCTGATGAGCTGCCTTCACCTATGCAGATCTAAGGATAATCTCGTGTGAACAAGAGTTCATAGTTAAGGATTAAGATTAAGTTACTTAGGTTATCAATAATCGAGATAGTCAGTTTTTAAACAGTAAACCGTAAAAGTAACTATTTCATAGTTCAGTCTTATGTAAACACTTCACATAGGATGCCCCCAATTTTATGTCTCTACATGAACGATTTAGGATCACCTCGTTTGTACTAACTACAAAGCGAGCCGCATCCATAGTTTGTCTGAACAAGGCGCTCAACCTTTATTCATATACTATAGACTATTCAGGCTATTTACTCGAACTTGAGTCACGTTTATGTCTTCACATAAAGTTCAAGTTTACTCAAAAAATAGCCTTTATCATGATGTCTTTTGCCAAGCTTGTCTGAAGGTTAGATATGGTGAAGGTAAACACCTCTTTATAATGCTGATCAAAATCTTTCAGATATAGAGTTAATGATGAAATGAGGTTGTGTTATTTACCGATCAAAAATGGAAAAAGTGATTTAGAACGAGAAATGGATGTGCCCTCGTTTTGTGGAGGATAGAGGAATCAACTCATATTGGATATGCAACTTTGATTTTGAGGTCTTTAGAAACAGGGTATTTGATATTTGTTGTGTAGTCTGATTGAGGGGGTTGTTTTTGCACTTCATTGTGCTTAGCCAATTTTTACCTCCCATCATTTTTTGAGCATCTTTGCACATTTAAGTTCGTATATTTAAAAGAAATCTTCTCCTTTGTTGGTGCTTTGATTAGGTTGTTGCATGAAATTTTGAACTTGGAATTATAATTGAAGAAGATGAAATTGAATAAGTAGTAGTAGAAGAAGAAATTGGGTTACTAAAATTGAAAGTGTTGAAGCTTTTATTGTAATCTTCAAAAAAGTGGGAAACAGAGGAATTAAATGAGGATGTTGTTCAATTTGTTTTTCTTTTGTTTGTTTGGTGAATTTCAAGAGCTTCAAAAATGTAATCTTGAACCATAAATTTTGGAATATATCATTATTTTTTGTACAAATTCAAACATTTTAACTTTCTTCTTTATGTTCTCTTTATTCTTTTATTTATAAAACTGAAGGTGGTGTAAGTATTTTTCATATAAATATAATTGTAAGGATTATCAGCACAACAATGGATTAAAAACTTTTTTCTATCTAAAATTTTATAGAAAGTTTCATTCTTCCAATTCCAGTCTCATATTCAAGGTAATGTATTAAATGTTTATAACGGGAACTTATACAAATGACAAAATAGCGTTAAAGTCCAAAAATGATTTATTATTGATAAATATCATTAAAGTTAGTGACGTAGATTTTAGAGAAAGAGTGGTTAACTATCGACATATATTTTTGTTTAATGTTTAATTATATCAATGTAGGACATTATTAAAAAAAAAAAAAGAAATACGAAACATGAAACAAAAAATAGTTATCAAACATGTTTTTTGTTTCTGTTCTGTTTTTCGAGAAACAAATGTTGTTCAAGAAACAAAAAACAGAAACAGTTATCAAACACATATCTGTTTTTTGTTCTAAAAAAAAAGAAGAAACATGAAACAAGAAACAGAAAACGAAAAATAGGAAAAAGAGAACGAAAATGTTACCAAACGGACCTTAATTTTCCGAACACAATACATAAACTGATGTCTAATCAATTAGACCCTCAAGTAAAGATGTAATTCCAAAATTTAAGAATATAGTACAACTATAAGCCACATTTTATATATGTATAGGGAGATTAGGTAAGATAGATACCTTTATCCTGATTTATGTGTTCCATAGTTATATAAATTTTTAAATGAATTTACAACAACATTTTTATATAAAATTTGAGAAGATTACAATAAAAAAGTTATATAAATTTTAAAATTTTAGAAGATCACAATAGAAAATTTGATAGAGTTAATTTTTAGTAAGAAATTTGGGAAGATTGCATAATATTTGAAAAAGATTATTTTGATCTTGGTTCATCCTAGGCCAAATTGAACCAAGATTTCAAAATTATCAATTTTTATAGGATTTCTCAGTACAATTTCGGCCAAAATTAACTTAGATCTATCTATTTTTTTTTTCAAATATTGTTAATTTTTATACAAAATCTCTATTTCGACCTTAAATGAGAAACACCAAGAAAATCTAGTTCAACAACTTTCCAAAATGAGAGTTATTTTGATAATGTGAAAATTTTAATAGGTTGGTTTGGACAATTTTTGGATAAGATGCCCCACTCTCATGTAACAGATGTAATCAATAACATTGGTTTGGTTTGGGTTAGGTTGACATTATTAATGACAATTAAGGTGAGCCCATAAAGGGATATACATAAAGCAAGTCAAAGTCCCATTACAAGGAAAGTAAATAAACTTTGGGAATTTGGGTGTTAAACATATTCCAATAAAAGGTTTCCTCAAGCTCGCACGATAGAGTTCTCAACTGATCAGATGTGATGTCACCTGAGCCACCTCTTACATTGTTTAAACAATTGATTTTTAATACACACATAGTTATTTGGTGAGCTGGATTACATGATTCCTATTTAATATCAAACCCAAGAGGGTAAGTAGCAAGGACGTAGTTAACAAGAGTAAAGAAGAGTTTTCTCAACTTGGCAAGATAACTTCCATCATTTGTATCCCGAAAGGTGAACAAGTGTGGACAACAGGCGCCGGAAGGTTGTTGTCCTTAAACGCGAAGCTCTATAAGTAGTATAAGTAAACACTTTAGATATATCTCATTTTACTAGGCTTAGTCATTTGGATCCCAAAAGGAGACCAAGTGTGGCGTTCAATGACTCTGAGAGGAGCACGTCTTAATCATAAACTAGTTTAGTGAGCTATATCGATTTGAGGTGGTCGTATAGCTTATTCGTTTGATAACCTTAGACCTTCCTTCATCCCTTTTGCAACAAAAGTTAGTGCACACCCTATCTACACCTCTTTCTTTCTATCAACCACCTCATTAAGTCACCTTTACAGCATCTCAAGGATACTTAGGTACTTATGATTCTTTATATATTCTTTTAACTCAATTATCATAACACCTAATTAATGAGTAGATCCTAGAACTAACCTTTGATATCAATTCCCTGTGTTCATCTGGAAAAAACCTATTGTTTCACTTACACTTGGATAAACAATAGGAAAACTTGTACAATGAGGACTTGGAAATAGGTGATGGGAATATTGGAAGGATTTTAAATATAATGATCATGTCTACTCGCATGATGAAGAGAACAATGAAGAACATTTTTCCTGTAATGATCCGTATTTAATGACATGTCACGAGGAGTTAAATATTAAGGTCGTACAATGTTGATCTAGCTAAATAAGTCTTTACGCCTTAATTTAAGGAAATTTTTTTTAGAATATTATTGTTAGAACGATAAGCAAGTGTCAACATAGTAGGTTGTAGGCATAGATTGAGTGGTTCAAACCCTCAAACCAACCAACCAAACAAGTAGCCTTCAATAAAGTGAAATGGACCATGTTGAACGGGATCAACTCTCTGCAAACGTTGACCTCACCAGTATCGCGCAACACATTCCACCTTAAGTCCTATGAAACACAATTCCAATTTTAAAACAATCACATCCAACAATAAATACACTTTTAGGTGAGAGTTTCATGAAATAAAACCTCAATCACACACCCTTTCCCACAAGCACCTTAACTCTTTGTGCTACACGACATGACATTGAGCATTCCTGATGCGTTTAAACATCAAAAAGCTTGGCTTAAGTCTGAGAGCCTTGAAACTTGGCTCTAACTCCTAGCTAAATCTTAAGTTCTTTTATTCCCACAAAGCGTTAAAGAAGACATAACGCAACGAAAGGACAAAACTTAAATTAAACCAAGAGTTCTACATTTTACATACAAAACTTAATTACAAAAACATAAATAAAATGCATGGCAGCTTCTCAACCTTATTTATTTTGGCCTTAACACCCGCACTACTAGAAAAATAGGTTTTAATGACACTAC
Organism: Cucumis variabilis; assembly: GCA_037974545.1. NCBI lineage: Eukaryota > Viridiplantae > Streptophyta > Magnoliopsida > Cucurbitales > Cucurbitaceae > Cucumis > Cucumis variabilis. The sequence goes on along the minus strand of JBBPDI010100699.1, from coordinate 6,620 downwards.
TAATCAAAACATTGTGTTGTTGAAAATAATAAAAATGGGTGAGGTGATGTAAGTATCGTTGAAAAAAAATACATATTATTTCTTGACATAATTCTATTGACACAATTTAATTTGTTTTAACACAATTTTTGCGTCGTTAATTAATAACAAACTTTTCTTCATTAAAAAAATTTTCAAATGAAAAAATCCCAAAATTTATCTCAAGCAAAAACGATGTTGTCGAACGAAGCCTTAACGTAAAATTTTTTTCTCTACCAAAAACATAAAAAATTCTCGTCGAACAAAGTGGGCTACCCTGTCATTGTGAAGAACTCTTGCCTTTCAATTTTCTACCATCCGTCGCCATCGATTCCACACTCTAGTCACTGTTGTCGTTGCAGCCACAACAAGCCTTCGTTGTCGAACCCACCAATCTAGCCATTTTCGTCGAATAAATTTATTTAGAAATATGAGTTTTAATGCCACTTGAAATTAATAAAAAAGGATGGAAAGGAATAAAATGTGTCGTTAAAGATAACAATGCAAAAAAATTTTGTGACACAATTTTCTTGACACAATTGAGTTTTCTTGATACTATTTTTTCGTCGTTAATGAACGACATAAATTATGTGTCATTAAAAATCACTCTTATAAAAAATCAATGTTTTCTTTCATTCGTACACTTTCTGATTTAAAAAAAAATAATTCGATGCTTTCATCCCTCTTGCGAACCACGACTGAAAAAAAATCTTTACTTCATCTCATGTTGTCGCTGTCTTTCTCTCTCGCAAACGCTCTTCGACTACATTTCCCCTCTCTTGTAAACGCTCTTCATGACTTTTCCTCTCTCTCTCAAAAGCTCTTTGCTCGTCGTTTGATGGATATCACCAAATTTGTAAGTAGTTGAAGTATTCATAGACCATGAGATCGATCAGTCCATTTATGAGTTAGTTAGATTACAAATATGTGACAGTAAAATATACGTTGTGAATAAAAAATAACAACTTCAAACAAGTATCGACATATAAGCCTTTATTAAACAAGAACAATGTTGTAACTATCATGGATTGGCCTAGTGGTAAAAAGTTAAAAAAAATTAACTAAGAGGTCATGCGTTCGATCCATAGTGGCCACCACCAACCTAAGAATTAATTTCCTACGAGTTACCTTGAAACCCAAATGTTATAGAGTTAGGACGATTGTCCCGTGAGATTAGTTGAGGTGAGCGTAAGCTGGTCCGACAGACCAGCGTCGAAAAGAATTTTATACAACAAAATATTTAAACATGACAATATATTGATATCAAGTTCTAGATAACGTTGACATATTTAATACGTCGAGGTAAGGGCATTAATGACACAATCTTATCTTGGCATCACCTAAGCATCTTTAACGACACATTTTTCGAAGTGTCGTTAAATAGCATTTCTTGATCGAGACTTCAATAACGCAAAAGTTGTGTCATAAAAATCTCTTTATGACATAAATTTTGCATCATTAAAACCTAAATTTCAATTAGTGCTGGTCACATGAGGAGGAAAAACTTAAATTGTAAATCTAAAGATTCAGTGAGGTTTTAAGAGAAACCTTTTGGAAATACATTTTATAATCATCATTTCATAACAAACCACGTAAACATCATATCGCATAGACATACATTAGTCTTGCAACTCTTTCACCAAGAACATGAACCATTCCCCACTCCAAGACTCATCGCCTTGTGTTTAGACTACTATGATGACCTTTTTATCAACAACATCTAGGAATTTCTTGGTTCATTCCTCGTTGCTCAGTCTGCCTAACACAATGCACATCTTCTATACATTGGTCGGCTTCACTCCATCATGCAGAACTTTTCTACATGATTGCCTTTAACCTTATGTGAATAGTTACCTCTTTGATAGAATTTAAACTAATGCTTTAAACCATATTTCATCATTTATTGAACACAAAAATTTACTTATAAATATAAGCTTTAAAACACTTTGAAATCATTCTTTACAAACTAACTTAAAAGAAAGTTTTAAAATTTACAAACATTTTGGAAAATCACTCACTGAACTCGATTGTCTTTAACGTAGAATGCCTAACTTCACTTCTTCTTTTTCTCGCATAATAATTCCTTGACAGTATCTTAACACTTTGATCTTCTTAAAAACTCTTCCATTAAAATTCCTAAAGCATTCTGCCTTCATCCTCTATTTATACTAATCCTTAAGTTGGATTAGTAATCACAAAGCTTCTAAAATATTGTCAGCTCTTACTTAAGCTATTGCATGAGTAAGCTTAATATATTTTACTTAATCTTACGTAACTTCCAGCTTAACACGTAACCCTTATCAAATCAAATTAGCCATCTCTTCGCCAAGTTTCATTTTACGTGGTACTTTAAAACACCTAATAGTCCTTAAATTCATGTCGCCTTCTTGTCTCCGTCGTCCTAACAAATCTTCAAAATGCAAGCTTCATCTCAAAACAACCATGCAACACTTAACTAAAAAATTGACCTTTCAATTCCAAACACGAGTCTAATAGAAGGCATGTTCATAGAGGTTAGCAAGACATTTGAAGTCTTTAGGCGTTTTGATTAAAGTTAGGTTAGATGGTAAGTAGGTTAAGTAGAATCCTATGGTATAAGTGTTAAATCAGTCTTGTTCGATCGAGAGGAAAGATAGAATGCTTTTCATGAAAGAATCATAGGCAATCGTGTGGAATCTGGAGCAAGATTGAAGATAGAAGTGTAATTCTAGGGTGATCTTGGTGTTGGTTCGACCAAGATTAGAAAAAGAGAAAGGAAATTAGAGGAATCTCGGGCAATCTTGAGCCCGAGTTTAACTGATATTGAACATAGAGAAGAAGTCTAAGGACATCTCAGGCCATCTCAGGGATGACTCCAGTCGAAATTAAAGGTTAAAGAGGAAATCTGAAGGATCTCGAGGCTATTTTGAGGTTGTGCTCGTTTGAGACTAAAGATAGAAAATGAATTATTTAAGTTCTCAGGAAGATCTCGGATTGTGTTTGGACTAAGAATCAACTTGTCCTTTGCATGCTTAAGTTAAATTTCGGCAAGGTGGAGGTGTCAAGAAATTTTCATGCAAGGCTCACTATAAATAGGTCACTTCATAACGGAATTTCTCTCATTTTACTCTGACGTTTTGGTCGAAATTACTTCCAAAAGCTTGCAACTTTTTAAACTGAGGCAGCTAATTTGTTTTGAGGAGAGAAAAGTTGAGTTTGTGCTTAAAGAAAGGAGAAATGTCATTTTCAAGAGGAATCTGAGTAATCTTAATTCCAAGAAGGCTACATAATACATATCATGGATTTTTTTGCCTAAAAGTCTTAGGCAAGAAAGTTAAAAAAAAATCCAAACAACTTTGTATAAGAACATTTTCTCAAAAGATTTATGGATTTTTAGTTATGACTTTTCACAGTAGAGTTAAGTTTATGATCGAAATTCGAGTTTTGGGTAGTGTTGATGGCTAGCCAAGTTTGCAAGGTGAGATGGGCTATTTTGGTGATTTTTTGGGAATTTTGAGTTAAGATTTGATGTTTTTGTGATCAAAGAGAATTAAATGGATTTATTTTCCATTATTTTAGGACAAGAGGAGATCAGACAAGTATAAAAGTTGAGAGTCTAAGTTACCATTGGTGACAAATTGATTTCTAAGAAGGTTTTATACATGTTTTATAAATTGCCTTTAAATTATGCTTTAAGATAAGTATTGAGCTTTACTGATTTACAAAACATATGTTACTAATTGCTATTAAAAGTATCATTTAATTTTTATTAATGTTGCTGAGAATTACAAGTAAGGAAACATGTTTCCAACTAGACTATTTTGAATATGTTTATGCTAGTGGTCAATGATTTACAATTATGTTTTAAGTTTCTTAAAATAGAGTTGTTTATTGTTTTAAAAAGATATTTACAAAAAAGTGAGTTTAAAGAGAAAGGTTTTAAGCAAGAAACCCATATAGTTCTTTATATCGAGATCTTGACGGTTAATGTGCATAGTCATGAGTATGGGACTTTGTCGACCACTTAGTCAGCACCACCAAGTTCAAGCAGGATAATATGAACAAAACTCTGCTATCTTAATCGAGATCAGGCACGATAGTTCGAGCTAGTTACTATCGTGATCGAGTTTTCAGGGTATAGAACTAACAGAGATAAATAAGTAAAGATTTATTTTAAAAAGTAATAGAGCTATTGAAAGATAGAAAGACTTTATCAAGAAAGAGATTTTAAGAATTCTATGTTATGTTTCATCAATGATCTATGCAAAAGACTAAGTTTAAAGTAAATTTATTTTGAAAATATGTTTTATAAGAATCATCACTCACTAAACTATTTAGCCCACCCTTTCCAAATGTTTTTCGCTTTTCAAAAAGAGATTGTAATCCAAAAGTCTGACCGTTGTCACCAGTCTTCTGTGCTAATTTGTTATTAGGCATTTTCTTTTGGTTAGTAATTTAAGCAAACCTTGTCATGTACATAAGTTTAAGATTAAGTTACTCAAGTTATTTAATTTTTGTTTAGTTTAAGTGTTGTCTTTATTCCATGGCATTTAGCCTTAACTTATTTTGAGAAATTATGTAATGAAGTTTTTTAAATCTATAAATGATGTGTTGGTTTGTTTCTTAAATTCTAAACTGTTTAAGTTGTTTAGTATTTCCAAAGGTTCAGTAGTCAAGGTCAACCGGTGTCGTTTAAAAGGAAAGCAATATTAGTTAACTTTACGTTGTCTCTCAAGTTGAGAATAGGTGATCTGCGAGGGGTGTGACATGTACCCTACGCAATGAGAATGCCTCGTACTTGTTGTGTGATTTGATATGTGATGCTTTATCCTTGCTGTGTGATCTGGGATAAGATGCTTTATTCTTGTATGTGATCTAGAATAGAATGTCTCATACTTGTTGTGTGATCTGGTATGAAATGCCCTTTGCTTACTGTGTGATATAACATTGGAAGACGCTATATGCGTGATGGAATTGATGGAATTTGCTAAACGTGTTAAGCATAGCTGCAACTTGGCAAAAGAGTGTGATAAACGCTTGAGCTAAGGAAATGGTACAAAGATGTAATTAAGTAAGCAAAATGATTTTGCGTTGTGGTAATAAGATGAATGATGATGAATGTGTTTTTTTGCTATATGAATCTTATGCTTGATTTAAAAAGGAAATGATTTTCCATGTAATTTGTAGTAAGTGTTTGATGATGAGATTTGAATTGTGTTAATTGCCTAACACATTGAAATAAGTTGCTTTAAACTCCATTTTTTAAATTTTTTTATTGAAGCACAAAGTATTTATATTGCATGATTTGATGAAATGATTGTAACACGTTAAGGTAGAAATTGATTTATTAAAAGTATTGTTAAAAGATCCCACTCATTAGACACTTTCGTCTAATCTTTCAAATGTTTTATTTTGCTCCCCTTCCCTCCACCAAGGTAGTGAAGGACGTCCATCATTGAACTTGTAGCTTTGATCGCCTACTGTGCCATTTGAGAATGTATCATTTGGTAGTGATCATTGTCAACTCATATAGCATGTAGAAGCTAAGCGAGAAGAGTCTAAATGTCGTTTGAAATTTATGTTGTGTATAGTTCTTTTGAAGAGAACTTTGTACTTAGTGTTGAATGTACTCTATTTTCTAAATATCAATGAAGACTTCTTATTAAAATTGGATTCATATTTCACATTAAGTTTGTTGGTTGTATTTAATTCAGTTACTAGGATTTCTGCATGCTATCTCACGGAGAGACTCGTGTAGAATGTCTACGCGTTGTCATGTCTCCACTTGGTCGCATAGAGTGCTTTTAGGTGGGGCGTGACAGTTGTTCCTTGTCTAACCTCATTTTGCTGAATGCATCCAATGTTATGATATATGCAAAGCTTCATCCATCCATCAAAACTCGATGGACACCCACATTGACAATAATCAAAGTGATAAATAATGCATCATGGTGTGCTTCTTGAAGATATTGAGCTTTCTCTTCATAGAAATCAAGGGTGGGATTTAAGCTCTATATTTAAAGTCAGTCCACTTTAAATCCCCTTGGTTTTTAGTCGACTTCTCGAGTAATCACTTTTCTTTCCCTACTTGAATTTTCTCTGATGGACCGTACGATAATTACCCATATTTCTCCCATTGAAGGTAATTGTCCATTATCTTTCGAGCCTCCCTTGGTTGACATCAATCCTTTAGTTGTTAGACTTGACTTTGCCCTCTTGTTTGTGGATTTGAAAAATTCTCCTAAGAATCCATTACAAGTCAGAGTTTCAATTCTCATCATAGTTGAATACAATATCTAGTCATATAGCCATGATCTTGATTAAAAAAGTAGTATTGTTGCTTACCTTGGCAGTGTGGTCCAATTCTCATCAATTTTGGTTTCCTGAGAAGGTTTATATGCTTTATTTACATTAGGAATTTCTCTATTGAAAGTGTAATTGGAGTGTACTTTTTGAACCTATGTGCATCGCTAAATCGCATAGGATCCCTGTGTTGGATTTTATGTCCTAAAACTTGTAGATAGTAAATGTAATTCGTTGACCGTCATTAATAAAGTGTTATTTTTGTAATTTCAATAAAGTATTATTGAGATTATTAATTTTGTCTTAATAACCTAAATCTA
>JBBPDI010100693.1:0-10710 GCA_037974545.1 Cucumis variabilis | reverse complement strand
CGGTATCAACTATTGATCTATACTTCAACTTCAAGTTCTTAAGTAAATAAACCAAGCACATGCAGTGTAGAACGTTGGCAAATACTACCTCTATCGCTTTGCATATACTTTTGTGTTGGCCAGATTCTTTAACAATGTTACTCCTACCACAAATTATTCACTTCAGTTAATTGCAAAACCACGTCCAAGAGCTAGGGGTGTTCAAAATGAAGTTGAAAATCGAACCAAATGACTAATTGAATCGAAACCGAACTGAAATCGAATGCATGCAGTTCGATTCGATTTCAATTTTTAAAAAATCAATTTTTATGCAGTTCGGTTCGGTTTAAGATGTTAAAACGAACTAAAACCAAACCGAACCGATTTAGTTAAAAAAATTATATATATATATATATATATATATATATATATATATACACATACATAATAAATAATTAAATTTATAAGACATAAGTTAAGTTAGGGTTTATGTCACACAAGTTTGGTCTTTGTCAGTTGGAACGACAAAGCACGAAGAAGTTTGTATGACTATAGGACTTTTATTTATGTTAGGTGGACTTTGAAACTTCAATCTTGTAGGAATTATTTTTTGACTTTAAAACTTCAATATTATTTGAAACTTCTATGTCTCTATTTTTAAGACTTCTATGTTTATAACTTTATAGAAATCAATTTAATATATGTTTGAAACTTTGTAGAATTATTTATGTACAATGTTCATAAAGGATTTCAATTATAATATTTATATGTATAAGTGGTTCGATTTTTATTCGATTTTATTTATGCATAAGTGATTCGGTTTGACACGAATGAGCGGTTCGGTTCGGTTTCAAATTAGATTTTTTTTTTCATTTTTTGATTCGGTGCGGTTTTAGCTTCAAACCGAACTGAACCGCGAACACCCCTACCAAGAGCAATTATTTTCAGAATCGACCACACAAAAAGCTATTGTTAATATTTGATCATTGGCATTAGGATTTGAAGTAGATAAAAGAGTACTCCATGCTTATTTTCCATCTTTGTTCCATCAATAGATATGACTGGACAACAATGTTGCCAACAAAAAATATAAGCAGATAATGTTATGAAGAAGTATCAAAATCTACCATCGGCATTAACTTGGTATTCAACAACAGAAATTATGATTATGACAAATACGAACATTAATGGTACGAATTCTTAATGAAAATAAATTAGATATATGATGACCTATATTATCAATATATCTGGGTTGTTGAGTTGCAACATGTAAGCAAATTTAATTATCAACTTGTAGAATTTCTTTAGAAAACCTCTAATCTCATCCAACGCCGCCTCACGTACATGTCATGCTTTTTAGTAAGATATGCTTAAGTCATGTTCAGCACGAACGTAATGGACTATATCTCTGAGAGTGGACAATTCAGAGCCAGCTAAACTTATTTTATTCTTTATCAAGTCCTTGATAACTGTAAAGGTAGTTTGTCTATGATCTGTAAGTGGAATATCTACTGAACATGTATGTTAAGAATTGAATATAGTAAGAACCCATAATGTCCTATCACCATGAAAACAACATGAAACACGTAATGATCATTTGCAATTTTTAAATACGCACTGCAAAATCAACATTTCTTTGTTTGATTTAACTATAACGTATTGAAAATTCTCTAATAGCAATGGCTTGAACAGACTGGTTCAACAAAGATTTGGTTGAAAACATGTCATGAATTTTTAGTGCAAGGTTGGAATCTATCTTAGACATATCTATGTTTTAAAAAAAACAACCTGTATCTAAATTGATTTCAGTTTAAAATGAACTTGAGAACGATGACCCCAAAAGAAATTGCTAAAAGAACAACAGAATGAACAATAAGTGTAATATGTGTTCAATGTTCGACGTTATTATATGGTAAACCCATTTAACATCGTTATCATTTCTTATAGTCAAATCCTCTTAAGACATTCTATAAGACTTAGGCAAAGGTGTATATCAATATTGTTCATATCAATAAAATTATCTTAACTTGTATCTAAGAACATGCTATAATTCTTTATAGCACATATGTTCATCAACTATTGTTTTGGACACACTAAAACTAACGTAATTGTTAGATTCGTTGAAAAAATCATCGAAATAGAATGCAATTCTGGTCATCCTACCAAAAAATATTAGAACTATATGTCACTATATATTAAAGTTGTTCATAAGATGGAGTATACATACTATAGTTCTAATATTTCTTTTAGTTGGATGGTTAGAATTGTCGTCTATTTCAATGATTTTTGCAACGAATCTAACAATTACGTTAGTTTTAGTGTGTCCAAAATATTAATTGATGAACTTATGTGCTATAAAGAATTATACAATGTCCTTAGATCCAAATTAGGTGGTTATATTGATATGAACAATATTGCTATATACATTTGCCTAGGTCCTATAAAATGTCTTAAGAAGGATTTAGCTATAAGGAATGATAACGATGTTAGATGAGTTTACCATATAATAACATCGAATGTTGAACAACATATATCACTTATTGTCCATTCTGTTGGCCTTTTAGCAATTTTTTTGGGTTATCGTTCTCAAGTTCATTTGAAACTGAAATCCATTCAGATGAAGGTCATTTTTTAAAAAACATAGATATATCTAAGATAGATTCTAACTTTGTACCAAAAATCAACAACATTTCAACCAAAACTTTATTGAAATAGTTCGTTCAAGTCATTGTTATTAGAGATAATTTTCAATACATTACAGTGAAATCAAACAAGTAAGTGTTGATTTTGCAGTGCGTTATTGTAAATGATCATTGTGTGTTTCTTGTTATTTTTATGGTGATGGGACATTATGGGTTCTTACTAGGTTGAATTATGAACATACATGTTCAGTAGATGTTTTACTAACAGATCATAGACAGACTACCTTTACGGTTATCAAAGACTTGATAAAAAACAAACTAAGTTTAACTGGTTCTAAATTGTCCACTACCAAAGATATAGTTCATTACGTTCGTGCTAAAAATTGCTTAAGCATATCTTACCAAAAAGCATGATGTGCATTTGAGGTCGTGTTAGATGAGATTAGAGGTTTTCTAGAGGAATTATATAAGATGATAGCCAAATTTGCTTATATGTTACAACTTAACAACTCAGGTATATTGATAATATACCTCATCATATATGTAATTTATTTTCATTAAGAATCAGCATCATTAATGTTTATATGTTATGTTCATAGATTATGTTGTTGAATACCAAGTTAATTTCGATATTTTGTTCATGACATTATGTGTTTCTATTTTTTGTTGGCAACATTGTCGTTCAATCATATCTATTGATGGAACAAACATGAAGAATAAGTACGGGGTACTCTTTTATGTGCTTCAAATCCTGACGCCAATGATTAAATATTACCACTAGCTTTTTGTGTGGTCGATTCTAAAAATGATTCCTCTTGGACATGGTTTTGCGATCAACTAAATTGAGTAATTGGTGGTAGAAATAACATTTTCATAGTATCTGACATGCACAAAATATATGCAAAGTGATAGATGTATTTTCCAACATTTTACATTGCATGTGTCTAGTTTATTTACTTAGGAACTTGAAGTTGAACTATAGATTAATAGTTGATACATTGTTTCATGCATGTTGTTGGTTTTGAACACCAAATGCGTTTGTTGGAATCTAATGCACCTAGCATACATGAGGAGTTACAATCGATTGGTTTTTTAGGTGATCTCGTACCTACTCACCCTTTAGTAGAAGATATATTAGTAGTCTCAAACTACTAATATATCTAATAGTTTGAATAATTCAATTATCAAGGCTAGGAAGTTGTCAATATGTTCAATGTTTGAGGTTTTGATAATGATGTTGCATAGATGGTTTTTTGAGCGAAAAGATGAATCAGACTATCAAGTTAAAGATTTTATAAAAACAATTGAAAGTAGTCTATCTATAAAAGTAGATTTAATTTATAAATGAAATTTTCTATATACATTGTCTTATTAATTATATACATCATTCATTTTTATACGTAGTTACCTATGTAGGTCAATCCAGTCAACAATATGAAATATTAAGTCATTCATGACACATCTCAATATGTTGTGTACTTGCCTTCGAAGATTTATACTTAGGATGTGGAATATACTGCAAATACATTGTGCCTATATGCATGTGTTGTTTTAACCATGAAGTCAATAAAGCCATATATTTTTCATTATTATTTGAACAACACATTGAATTTAATTTATAGAGGATTAATAAATTCTTTAGGTGAACATCAACACTAGTACCTGATGATGTTTCATCCATTGTCATCCCCCCATCAAATGTAAAACGTATAGTTGGTAGACTAAAGAAGGTTAGATTTTCTTCAAAAATGGAGTTCAAGAGACGCGTTAAATGTGGTCGTTTTGGACATAACCGAAAGCGATGCAAGTTTATCATTGTTTTTTATATTAGAATTTTGTTATGTTGTTTCAAACTTTTATATGGTATATTCCCTAATCAGTTTTGAATTTAATTAAATTCTTTCCAAATGTTTCTATTATTTTCCATCTACTATACTACTATAATATCATCATTTTACTAATGACATATATTACATATACATCATAAAAGTCTCGATTTATTCATCATAAAGTTACCTCATTCATGGTCTTGTAAACAATTTAACATAAACTATTAGTTCCTCTATACAATATTACTATGGAATCACAACATTGTTTATGATCATTAATGTTTGTGTTTCATGTTATTGTAGAAATTTACATCTTTAATATACACCATATTATTACAAATGCATATATAACGTTTCGGTGTTTCCATAATACTAGCAACACAACAATTTATCATAACCTAAATACATATAAAGTTTTCAAAAAATTAAAATTTCACTTCAGCACATAACCTTCAACATTAAATCTATCCTATTCAATTCATATTCCTAACATTCTTGTGATAACAATTTGAAACTTAGTCCTAGGGCTCATCCTCATAGTTTGCTTGAAAAATATATTATGTTATATATTTAGAACATTTATGTTATACATACCTTAATTGTATTGTTTTTCCTAGCTCCTCTTTGTTGATTATGTATTTTTTCCACTTTTTTTTTCTGCATCAAACATTTTAAACATAAATTCAAAGCTTTTTTACTATGTTTTAATTCATAAACAACTAATATATATACAATTTAACAAAAGTACTTACCTTCATCTTTAGGGCTTCTTTTTCTATTTGTTCTACTCCTCTAAGTAAAGTTGTGTTGTAGACCATGTTAATCTAAGTACTCATTTTTTCTATCCTGTTAGTCATGAATATATACGCAATAGTATATATATACATATACATATATATTTGAAATTAATAACTTTACATATACTAATAATAACAACATATATTTACAGCTTCATTACAACATACATTTAAATCTTTACCATGAAACAAACCATTGAATTCAAACTGTTGCAGAAATTTAAAACGTATTAGAAATCAATATATTTGGGTATATTGGATATATACATTGTTATTTTAAATTAAAAACAAGTTACATTATCTTAATGCAATACTTGATCATTGTCGAATACCCTTTCAGCCAAGTCCTTCCACTCTCGGTGACTGTCCACAACCCACTTTAGCATGCACAAATTCCTATCATTAACTCTTTTAGAACAGAACATGAAAGGTCCAATAATTCCAATTGCTAGGGCCGTAGGGCCGAAGGGTTTTTAATGGACTTTTTGATTGAATCTACCATAACGTGATACCCTATTATGTCCCATGGGTAAGCGTCAAATTGAGTTTCATCATCAACCAATTTTATATGTTCAATATCTACCTCAGTTGTTACTTGTTTTCCTAGTAGAAATTTTTTTAAGATGTATATTTTTGTCATCTTCACTTTATCTTTATCTTTTACTTTTTTTTAGTCATAGAAAATGTATGCCAACTTTGACCTCGAGATACTATCTTCATTTTTAAAGTATTTTTCTAAGAATTTCCCCTTTATTTGTCCATATTAACATGTGGTAATTGTCCACAATTCAATCTAGTTATTGTTTCGTATTCCGTTATCCCAAACTTAGCTTTATGACTTTCAAAGTTGGACCAAAGTTCATATTCCTTTGTCAAGGTACATTGTCTTATAATATGATATAGTAATTGGCTTTGAAATTTGGTTATTTTTATATCAATAAAAGAACTAAAGGAAGAATTCCTAAACATGTCTAATTGTTTCCTATTCAGTTTTCTTTTTATGTTCGTAATCACATCAAACATGCATATATACTAAGTTTTTGTAATCTAGACCATTTATTCCTTTTCAGGATTAATGGTGCAACTTGTAAACATTTGTAATAATACATGTTATTATTGCTCCCTTATTATATATAGCATCTTAAAATTCTAATTTGCAGTATATATGATATATGACCAAGAATACCTGGTTCAAATCATCATTTGCATCCCTCTTTTCTGCACTTCTCTTTCTTTTCGTTCTTTGTACATTATAAATGTTCAATACAATATAATAATTCCAAGTATAAGTCAGCGTATGTATCAAACGGTATATTTAAGTATATATATACAACATACCTTTTTTGGTTCTATTTTTTCAAGCTTTTCTCTACTTCTCTTCAATCCCTTTTTGCACTTTTATTTTCTTTGTTGTATTTGATTTCTTATTATTACTTTTCTTTTTTACTTCTTTGGTTTTTTCTTCAACGGATAACTTTCTCTTCTTTGTCTGAGGTTCATTTATTTTTCTTTTCCCCTTTTTCATTTCTCTATACAACCTCCTTTTAATAATTGGTACATTATTCTGTCAAATATACCTATAATTACTGAAACCTAATAATTAAAATAATATTGTTGCCAATAAAATATATCTCATCTGATTCAGAACTTTCTTCACAGCCTACTTCAGTTATTTTGTATCCTTTTGATTTCTAATGTACGATCATATACCAATCATATAGTACATTAATAAATATACCTCATATCATACATTAATTATATGGGTTTATAACATATATACTACAATGTTTATATATCTACAAATTAATTTACCTCTTTTGTTTGTGTAGACATTTTCTGACTGGATGTTTCTAGCACTATTTTTCTTTTCATAGCTAAGTTCTCATCATAGAGAATTAATTGGGTGACATTTGGTCTTGTTATATCATAGTCATCCTCACTTGGGAACACTGATTGTATAAGTTTGTATTTTATTGGCTCTTTTGCATAAGTCTCTTCAGAACTAGTTCTCTTTTCATCTTATGATATAGACGAATACAATATAAATATTATATATATACCTATGAAACAAGAAATATACATATGAAATGTCAATACAGTAACATCTTACAACAGTTAATATTTAATATACATTTCCATCATCAATAATGATTAGATCATGTTCGTTTGATCTAATCTTCCTACTCCTCGATTCAAGATATCTTTCACTTCTTCTAACCATTTTCGACACTGCATTTAAAGAAAATTTTACAAAATTAACTACCATTTAACATATGTAAACCACATTGCATGTTAAATTAAAACAGAGTAAGTTTTTGTTACATGTTTCAATCACAGTGTAAGTTAAATCAACACAGAGTACATTTTCGTTACACCCTAAAATGTATCACAATGAAAGAATTTTTTTTAACTTTGAAACTCAATAAACTTTAGAATGAATCACATTCAAAACTACATTATCTTTTGTTTGCTTATTTAATAGAATATCTAAAATATACCTAATGTTTCATATGTTTTGGATATATACCGTTCTAACCTCAAAATTTAGACCTAATTCTATCGGAAGATTTTTGTATTTTCTGGTCGTCGAAAATCTTCTTCACCAGTGAAATCTGTCAAATTTCTCAGTACAAACTGTAACCCACGTTGCCTTCTGCGAGTATAATGGAAGAAGTAGACTGAGATTTTCGTAGAAAGAAAAGTATTATGCGTTTTCGACTTCTTTCCAAAATTGTATTCCACGTTCTTTTCCATTTATATTTTCGTTTTAAATCAATTAAACAATAGAATGTATTAAAGTAATTTGGGTCATACATTTGTATAATATACAGGCCCATTTAGGATATATGTTAAACTTATTAGAAATTAGGGTCTTCAAGTAATATCGTATAGCAATTTAGATTATCTTAATTAAAGATCCTAAAAATTGGTTCACCAATCCAACCCAACCCAAATTTTGGTTGGAAACCATGCCCATGACTTGTTAGATTGATCCAACAAAAAATACCACAACCTAATTTAGCCCATGAACCTCATCTTAAACTGCAAGAAACACCATTTCTTGAATCTCTAAATTTTAAAGATTAAAAAAAATTAATAATTGATTCCTTCTTCCTCCATATGAATCTCTAAATTAGACTCACAAATTTATTGTTTTTTTTCTTTTTTTTTCTTTTAATTTACTAGAAAATAATTGACCTTCATTTTACTTGTGATAATGTTATTATAAGTTCCTTACTGTAACAGTTTCGAAGAGAATCAAATTTTTTACTTTTAGAAAAAAATCTGTTTTATTCTTTTAATCTAGACATAACAAAATTATCAAAGATTTCAAGTATTTCAAGTAAATATATTTGGTAAAAAGAAAAATGTTTTAAATTATCAAATATATTTATCATGAAATATGTTATATCTTCAACTACAAATTTTTCATTCATTCAAGAAAATTGAAAATTTTTTTTTTTTTAACAATATGTGGGATGTGGGGATTGAACATCTTACTTCAAGATCATCGTACATACTTGATATTATTGATTTATGTGTGTGCTAGAAAAAAAAACATTCTTGAGGTAAAAAATAAGCAATTAATAAATTATAATTATTATTATTTAAAAGATTGGATAATTAGACACTTGAATGTCTATGTTTGTACTTTAAAGAGTTCTTACATTTAGAAAACTCAAACTAATTTAAGAAAGTTTAAATTGTATTGTATTGCCAACATGTATGAGTATATTTTTAATATGTTTGAGATTTTGTATCAATATTGTATTGCCAAGAGTCTAAGAGTAGTTTAAATTAAAACTTAAACAAATAATTATAAATCTTAATTTGTAATCTAAAAATACAATTTCTCAAAATAAAATGTAATAGGAAAATAAACGTAACAGTTAAAATTAAGAGATTGAGATTTACCTTGAATCAATCATCTTGACACAAATGAAATAAAATCGCTTTATAAATCCATTAACAATGCATGAGACTATTTATAGGAAATATTAAATTGGATATTTCAATAGATTTTTTTTATGGAATTTGAAAAGATTAATAATAAAATATCTCATGTATTGACTAAAAAATAGTATATCATATTTATTTTTAATGTTAATTACAAACAACTTATGAACTCATATTTTTTAAGTTATGGAATTTGAAAAACCAAACGTATTTTAGTTGAGTGTAATTTATTTCTCATGTTTATTACAAAAAAAACTTAGAGGTCTTTTAAAAAATATAACAAAGTGACAAAATATTTACACAGTATAGAATAATTTTGAAAACGAAAAAAACTCACAAGCCAACAATGGGAAATATAAAAAATGTATGTGATTAATTGGTATCCAGCGCACGTGATATATAAGAAACAATCGTTTATATTTTACTATCCAAATCTAAACGATTTAAAAAAAATTGGTACGCGATTATTTAGATTTGAAACACGGTCGTTTAATTTAATCTTTTAAGTTTGGGTTGCAAAATCTTAATGATTTTTTTGTGATTTAGATTTGGCACACGATCGCTTACATTTGACACATGATCGCTTGCATTTGATCGTTTCAATTTGGGTAGTCAAATCTAAATGATTTTTTCAAGATTTTTTGGTACATGATCGTTTAGATTTAGCACACAGTCATATAGATTTGACATATGGTCGTTTAGATTTGATCGTTTAAATTTGAATAGTCAAATCTGAACGATTTTTTATTAATAATTTTTTGGTAGGCGATCATTTATAATTGGAACACCACCGTTTAGATTTTGCTATTTGTTGTATACGATCGTTTACATCTGGCAATCCAATATCCCAACAATTTTTTTTTTACGATATTTTATATTTGACACAAGATCTTAAATAACCAAAAAACAGTTTGAAAAAAAATAGATTTTTTATATTTGGTACACGATCTTGAACCAAATAAGAGTTTGAAAAAAAATTAATTACAGAAGAAGAGAAAAAGACGATGAGAAGAAAAAGAAAAATTGTAGAAGAAAGAATTTGAAAAGAAAGGACAAATGGAAATATTTTTTAAACATTGTAAAATGGGAGAAAAAGACGATGGAAAGAAAAAAAATCCCAAAAGAGGAAAAGAAAAAAGATCACAGAAGAAAAAGGAAAAAAGATGATAAGGAAGGACAAACCTGAATTTTTTAAAAAAAAAATAGTCAGTTTCATGGATTTTTTTATTTTTTTATATAAGTCGTAAATATTTTATCGATTTGTTATATTTATGAAAATTAACAAAAAACTTATAAACTCATATTTTTGAAATTATGGAATTTGAAAAACCAAACATATTTTGGTTGAGTGTAATTTATTTCCCATGTTAATTACAAATAGTTTTTTATATAAAAACTAGTCCTTCAACACGTGCATAGCACGTGACTTTTTTTACTTGTTAAATGAATGTAAAAAATATGAAAATAAAAAAAATCACATATAACAAAATTAAACAAATTTAATTT
>JBBPDI010100691.1:0-10711 GCA_037974545.1 Cucumis variabilis | reverse complement strand
AACCTATATTCATATACTATAGACTATTTAGGCTATATACTCGAACTTGATCCACGTTTATGTCTTCACATAAAGTTCAATTTTACTTAAAAATAACCTCGGGACTTAGTTTATTGGATTTAAGATTATAATATTTAATTTCTTAACAACGACTTTATTGAACAGAATATGGTTACAAACTACGAGTTTTAGGACAAAAAATTCCAACAGATTCAATTCGGTTTAGTTCGATAATATTATTGTTGAAGCCCAATCCAACCTGAACCGAACCGAATCTCGATTCGGTTCGGTTTGGGTTTTTTCACCCTTACTCTGATCTTACACTATCTATGTCATCTTGTGTGTATGTTGAGAGTGCACCATTCATCTATTCACAATGAACTACATATTAGTATATGAAATAACGAATTCAACATTATAACTAAATATGTTACGTCTACAATTGAAGTATTCTTTGACAATATTATATCACACATGAATTGCATGACATAATATCTCCATTCATCAACTTTTAACTACTTCAAACATTATGCACATAACGAAAAAGGATATAGTTTATGTTTAGAATTATCAAAATGAAGTTACATTTACCAATCACTTGTATTTAATTCTCACCCTTATACGTTGATGGCTTTTCAAACATACATCTTTTTCTTAGCAATCCCAAAAGCCCTAAAAACCAAATGCATGAAAGTAAACGAAGAAATTCAATAGTCAGAATATTAGGAGCTTAGGATCTCAAATTCCCCCAAATTCGCCCAAAGTATCTTGAACTCCCATAAGAACTCTTTTTTCGATCCTAGGAAACACATTTGTTTCTAATAAAAGCGCTTTAAGCTTTCGTCATCAATGTGAATCACAAATTATCTTGACCATAGGTAATGTTGCCACACATGCAAGTCACGAACTAGAGAAAACAACTCTTTATCATAAGTAGGATAGTTCAAACTTGCCCCATTTAGTTTTTCACTAAAATACATTAAAAGCTTCCCGTCTTGCATCAAAACAACCCAACCCACTTACATCATACTCGATTTCAAATATTTTATCAAAATTGGGCAAGACAAATAATGGTGCATTCGTCAATTTTTCTTTAAGTTCTTTGGAGGTTTTTTCTTACATTTTCCCTCATTCAAAGGCAACATGCTTTTGACTAAATCATTCAATGGTGCAACTATAGTACCAAAGTCCTTAATAAATCTTCTATAGAAACTAGTCAAACCATGAAAACTCCTAACCTCACTTGCATTTTTGGATGTTGGTCATTCTCTATTACCTTAACTTTCTTTTCATCTACTTCTACTCCATTTTTACCATCTATGAAGCTAAGAAAGTAATCTTTTTCGTGCAAAAATTATCTTGCTTAAGTTAGCATAAAGCCTCTCTATTCTAAGTGTAATTAAAATTGTCTTAACATGCTTCTCATGTTCAATCAAAGTCTTTAAATAAATCAAAATATCATCAAAGTAAACAACAACAAATTTTCCCAAAAATTCTTTTAAGACACGATTCATCAAACGGATAAATGTACTAGGAGCATTAGTTAAACTAAAAAGCAAAAAAAAGCCATTCATATAATCCAAATTTAGTTTCGAAGGCAGTTTTCCATTCATCCCCTTCATGCATTCTAATTTCATGATATCCAAACTTCAAATCAATCTTTGTAAAGAAACATGAACCATGCAATTCATCAAGCATATCATCTCGCCTAGGAATAGGATTACGATACTTTATAGTGATTTTGTTGATGGTCCTATAGTCCACACGCATGCGTCAAGTTTCATCCTTCTTTGGCAATAATAAAACCGATATAGAACATGGTCTCAAGCTTTCGCATACATACCCTTTCCATAAGCTCCTCCACTTTCTTCAGAATTTATTTTGTCTTAGTTGAATTTGCTCTATAGGCTGGCCTATTTGGAATGATATGTGAAACTCGTACCTAAAAAAGAAAGGGAATCCTGGGGCAACTTGGAGTAATCTCAAGCAAGAAGAAAAGTAGAAAGCTAAGTTCTAGAGCATATCGAAATAATGACAGATCGAGATGAAATAAAAGAAGAGGCAAAGAGCAAAATTAAGGTCATTTGGGAATTTTGGCAGCCTAAGATGAAAAACATAAGGGTTTTAAGGATGGGTCTCAGGCCATCTCAGAATGTTACTCAATCGAGACTAGAAATATAAGGTTTATTCTAGGGCAATCTCGATCTGGTTTAGCCAAGATTAGAAAAATAGAAAGGAAATTAAGGAGATCTAAGACAACCTCGAACACGAGTTCAGTCGAGATTAAATGTAAAAGGAAAAAATGAAAGGATCTCGGGGCAAACTTGGGGCTATGTTTGATCAAGATTAAAAGCAAAAAAAGGAAAGTTTTAGGGTTCTCAGTGGATCTCGAGTCAATCTCAACCCATAATCTAGGTGTCTTTAGCATATTATTACATGCATTTTGCGGCTAAACAGAAGCTAACAAGTTTTTGGTAGCTTAACGAATGACTAAGTTATTTTAGAAATTATTATAATATGGGAGAAAGGATGGTAGAAGAAGGATTAAGCAAACAAAATCATTAGAATTTTGCTGCCGTAAAGGAAATAAGCTTTATGGCGAGAAGATAGGTTTAGGCAAGGTTTTCTAAGCAAAAGGAAAAAAGAAGTTTGTGAGTGATTTTTCTAAAATTACGATTGTTTCAACGTTTCTGGTGTTCTATAATTTATGTGTTTCATGTTTACATTTATGGAAGCATGTTTTACGTTATTAAAGATTTACCGAAAGCATGTTGTTGTGTTGAACACATTTATGTTGAACCTTGGTTTCTGTAAAGCATGTTTTATAAGAAATATTTAATGTTATATTTTAAGAAAAGTTCATGTTTATTGATTGTATTGTATGCTTTAATTGAGAGCAAACAATTAGTCATATTCCTATCAATAAGCTAGCTATTATGTACACATAATGAGTCAAGGAAATCATGGGATGAAAGGACCACATGGCAGCTAGCTAATACATTGAAAGGAGCGTATTGAGCTCAACAATCTAAGCAATGAGAAATGAATCAATGACATCCCAGGATATGTTAAGGATTGTGAAAGTACATGTAGTAGTCTATGCATGAGATGATTCATGTTCTTGGTGGAAAGGAATGTGGATGACTAATGTCTGTTTTACGATTGGATGGTTTGTTGAATTGAGGTGTTGATAAGACGTTAAGTCATAGCCCATAATTTTATTCTTGTGTGTTCTTGTGATAGAATGCATGAATATTTGGAGCATTCAAATGAGAATTGATCTGTCTTGCTTGTGGAGTGCTTTGAAGATCGAGAGTTGATGTGAGTTTCTAACTTTGTCCAATCCTTGGTTTATTAGATCACTTAAGTAACTTGAATCTAGCCTATTTTAGGGGTTGAAATCAAATTGATTTTAAGGCTGTTAGGGTTGAGTTCTTTGGGCCTTTTTGTTTAACATGATTCTTAGATCCAATACCCAAAGGTTTCATATCATTTTTCATATTCATCCATACCGGTTCTATTCACAATGGTTTGCATTTCCTTATAATAGTCATCCACACTTTTGAACTCTGGGCATTCGATTTAAGAACCATGTTAAACAATATTTAGCTATCCATTTTGGATACTTGACTTCATGAATAAATTCAACTTCGATTAGCTTATTTACCTCTTCCTCAATTTGAGAAATGACTTCAAGACGAAATCTTCGCTGGGATTGATTGATTAGTCGATACTCTGGTTTAATTGCTAAACAATAAACATCTACTTTTGGATCGAGTCTAGGCACTTCCTTTTATAACCATCCAAAGATATCTTTATATGTTGCACATACTCATTTTCATTGTTATCAGAAAGTTGTGTGCTTTTAAAGGTTGGACAAGGCTCTTCTATCGTGCTAAGATTAACTTTCTTTAGGTCCTTAATCGTTGATCAACCCCATCCTAAGTGATAATGGAGCGTATTCGACATCTTCTTCGGACGTCTCGTGATCTGATGCTTCTTCTATCATAACATGGCAACAATCTGTCACATCTACTTCATCTTCTAGCTCATTGTTTTCAAGGAAAGTGAAGATGATGTCATGTCGCTTTACTTTTAATAAACCCTCTATATTTATAGAGACGAACAACTTTATTTTTATTTTTTATGGAACGATACGACAAATTTTCTCGTCACTTTTCATTAAGTTGGATTTGCTTAAGATGGATATACGAGGTTTCTTTTGGCCTCTTATCCTCACGCGTAACCTCTCAAAAGCATATGCTCTTGTAATCGAAGTTGGGCTCACATATTGTACGTTTTTTGAAGTTGTACTTAGTCTTTGAAAGTAAGAAAGTCGGGTGGAATCAGAAGTTGAACCTTGGTTTTTGTGCACCACTGTCCATGTATTCAACCTTTGGAAAGCCGAAGGGCGTGCAACAAAAGAAGTAATGGGATAAAAACAGAAACTTCTCTAACTTTCACTTTTTTCGCCTTCTCTGAAATCGTTGCTTTCTTTTAAATGTTGCATGTGTCAGCAACTTTTGCTTTCCCTTTACCAGTTACGTGAATTGAGTCGAGAAAACGTATATCCAAGTCTAGATTTCAAATTAGGTACAAAATATCCTTGTTTTTTAAGCTTCTTTTGCGTGTCTTTTGTAAGATATCTTTAGGCTTTTAAGCTCAATACGAGTTATAAAGTCATAACCCGTCTTTGTCATCATCTTATATGCCTTTGGTTTCAATCCCTCAATTGATCACTTTTCTAGAAGGAATGTTTCCACACCTCTTTCTCAGTTCTTTTCACTTTGCCTTTGTTTATCCGAGTAAGCGCATGGTGAAGCTTTCCATCAATATTTCGACATTTCCAACTGTTAAATTTTTGTAGCATTTTGCAAATGGTGATTCACCCTTCTTACGTTAAGACAGGCACTAAAAAAATCTTCGTCTTTGCCAACGCAGAAAAATGTGGGCAGTTCTTACGAAAAACATGAACAGAGCTTCTGTCAACGTTTTTTTTTCTTTTTGCGTGGCCGAAACACCATCATCTTTACCTTTTTCCACTTGTTGACTTTGTGTCGGCAAAAATGCCCACACAAATTAAAATAATGAGCGAAAAAGATATTTCTAGCCACGAAAAAAACAGTGGAAAAAAAGTATTTTTGCCCACGATCATCATCACGTCGACAAAAATAGATTTTCTGGCCAAGAAAAAATATCGACAAATAGGTATTTTACCCATGATCATCGTCACATAGGCAAAAATTAAGTTTCTGGCCACGTTTGTTTCGTGGACAGAAACTGTTTCTACCAACAAAAAGATTTTTGTCGGCAAAAACATTCCCCGTACACTAAATTTGTTGGTAAATAATATTTGTTTCTTTTTTGCCCACACACAGAACGTTGTTAGAGCTTTCTAATTGCCAAAATATTTCTAGCCACACAAAGAACTTGGTGAAAATGATTTTATTTATTTTTTCATTTATTATTAATATTGTATGCTTCTAAATTAATTTTCAAATATAGAATGAATTTACTGCCTATAACAAAATATATCGTACACTCCAACCATTAATATTTTTGTCAAAATATGACAAATCATAATTCTTCAGTATGTCAAGGTAGATGAGATATATTAAATTTCATTTTGACATACCAAAATGAACAAAAAATATTAAATACACAAAAAAAATAGTTAACTCGATTAGAAAGTCGTGAAAAAAATAATCATTTCCAGTTCCTTCAAACTACATAAACCTGAAAAAAAGTACATTAAAATGAATAAGAATATGTTAAATCTTAACTACCTGTTTCAAATGAATAAGTATAAAAGCATCCAAAAACAAATGACATATGTACCTTCTAAGACAAAAAGTCCTCATATATGTTTCAAACCATCCCAAAACCCAAAAGAATATTCTAAAAATGTTAAAACAAGATGCAAATGGCCTAAGTGTGAATTTGAAATCCAAAATCAACCCAAAAAGTCCCTAGAAAGCTTAAAGTCTCAAATAAAGTGAATGTTCAAACAAGATACAAATGGCCGAAGTGTTTAAATGTCTAAGTGATACTTCTATAAACCATCCAAAAACCTAATTGTGAAATGCCACTATATGCATTTTTCTTTTTTTTTTGCAAAAGATTACATTGTTACTTTAACTACAGAGTGAACATATAACTTCTACAATTAGGAACATACACAACTACTTGTCTCTCAAAACCATACAAATGATTATGGCTACATAAAATTTGGGAATTCACTGCATTCAAGATTATAGGGAGGATTTCAATTTGGTAAAGTGGAAGAATCGATATAGCTTAGGTGGAAGACCAACTTATAGCTCATTATGTTAACAAAATGAGGGAAGATATAATGTGTATGTATGTATAAATATAGAGAGAGCTGAAACCACTGCATATATAATTGATGTCAGTACTTTTACTCCTAGAGTGGAGAAACAAATGCTTAAGAAAACATAGGGACCAACACAAGAAAACAATTTTGGATGGAGGAAATAAATTCAAAAAGGACAGAATTTGAAATTGTTGGCTAAGAAAATTGGACCTATTCCAATACCAAAGAAGATTGGTTTAAATGCTTACAATATTGACCTTCCATCTCAGCACACGTTTTCCTCTACTTTTAATGTTTCATTGTTGCTAAATAAATAGAATACCATGCTCCTGATGAGTTTTAGCTAGCTGGTTGGATCACCCTGAAGGAGTTCTTTAGGTGAAGATAGGGGGCATTTGGTGTAACTTCAGCTTTACATGTTTTCTTATGGCTTTCTTGCTAATTCTGTACAATATTATTGACTTCTTGTTGTTTAAGTCTTTTATTAATCTTCTTGCCAGAACCAATTTTGCATTGCCATAGAAAGGTGGATTTTTAGCCACGTAACTTACGTCATCAAATATTTAAAATATCTATCCACACACGATACATAGCCATAAACTAAAATAAACGTTGACAAAAATTCAACTTAAAAATTTTCCTTTAAGCCACACAACATTTTAGCCATGTATATATTTTTGTCTGCAGAAACGATGATGTGCCCACGCAATACACAAATTTTTGTCCACATATATATTTTCGTCGACAAAAATAAAGATGTGCCTACACAATAAAATTATGTCAACGCATGATATCTTTGCCCAAATTTTTTCCGTCGCTAAAAAAAATTGTCGACAAAGCCCAAAATTCTTGTAGTGAGGGAAACTAGCGTAAGACGGGGGGTTTGAGGCTTTTCCTTATGGGATTACCATATATTCATTCTCTGGCACTTCAAACTTAACTTAGGTTGTTGGTTCACCATTTTCTCGACCATTGAGTGTATCCACTTCATTTTACTTCTTCGTTGTGATTGTTCATTGCTCGAACTTGTAAGTGCCTTTGACTATAAGAACTGTAGTTGATATGACTTCACTTATATTATCACCTTTTGTGTAAAAAACCTTTGCATCAACAAAGTGAGACGCAACCTCTAAGAATGGCTTAGTGTCAGCGTCAACCTTCCTAATTTCCTATTGGTAAAAATTTAAAAGATTAGTAGAGCGTAGAGGTTATAGAACTCTTTTTTCATGAATCCAAGGACGCCCTAATAACAGCCTCTAAGTGATCCTTGAATCAACCACATAACATATAGTGCTTGTCTGCAAATCCTCTATGGCAATCTCCAAACAAACAGTGGATATCACCCATTGTGCTTCTTGATTAAAGCCTTGAATCACCAATTTACAGCTTCATAACTTCTCAATTGAAATTCTCAACTGATTCATGGTTGGCTTTGGCCAAATGTTGATAGCATAACCATTTTTTATGAGAATTCGATTAAATTTTTACTCTTTTACATATCCTGACACAAATAAAGGTATGTTATGAAGTTTTGATTCAAGCAACAAATTCTCATCAATGAATGATATTGATCAACATGAATCACATGCCTTTGTGTTTGTGATGCAGAAATAGTCTAGACTTTCTCATTTTTTAATATCTCGATAATTATATTCTTAATCTCTCGCAGGAGTGATAACAAATCACTAATGCTTAAAGAAGGAAATTCCTCTAGCTAGGTTGTTGCCTCCGCAAGATCTGAGGGAGAAGTGTCATCTTCAATCGTACTGATAGCATGACATGAAAAAATTTCAATTGGAAAGCTCTCAAGGAAAAAGTCTTCCAAGGTTATTGGTTGTCGCGATCTAGGAAGCTTCTCTCTTTTATCAATGATTGGTTAAAAATTTTTCGTATTCTTTCTTACCTTTCTTCTTTAAGAATTACCCTTTCTTTTATAGTCTCAATACAAACAAGGTTATTTTTTAACAAAATTTTGTTTATGCTTCTTTCGACGTGTTACTAACGTACATCTCTTATTAGCATCTTCCACCTACTTTTCTTTTTCTTCAGAGTAAACAGTCTTGAGGTCATTATTTTGCAAGGGCTCCGATAAAGAATGTATAACAACAAGCTCAAAAGATCCGAATTGGATCAAACTCCCTGCAGTAGGTAATCGGTTATTAGAATGAATCATTACTGCGACATGATTTGTTTGTGCCACATCATCGAGATCTAGCTCAATCTTTTTTTCTAGAGCTAATTTCAAAATCAACTCTTTCAATATGAAGCATTTTTCTTTGAGATGACTAACAACTCGATGATATTTGTAGTAATTGGGATCATTTACTTTCCCTATGTTTGCAGGTTGTTTACATTCAGGAAGTTCAATGAGTTGTTTTCCAGTAGTTGCTCTGACATATTGGGTAAGTTTGAGTTCGAAAAAGGGAAAAAAATGAAAAAAATTTATTGTCTCTTTCAATGTCGGACGTCTTTTCGCCTTCATCTTGGCATTTTCAATACTCTTTCCCTTGAAAATAAAACTTAAAGAGGTTGTATTGACGACCATATCTTTCATGGTAGCACCTCTTTGATACCTTCTAAATGCTCTTCGCTTATTTCTTTCCCTTTCTTACTTCTAGTAGATCATTGTTCCCTCTATTAACGATGCTTAGCTCTATATATCATGAGCCTTGGTTTCTAACTCTTCAAAGGTACGAGCTTTTATTCCCTACAAGATGTATAGGAGACCCAATGCATTCATTGAGTGCACATTTTAAAAGTTCGGTTAATCTATCTTTGCAATAAGGCTGACTCCAATGATTAATATAGACAATGACTGATGTTCACCCTTTTGTTGCTTGGTGGCGGTTAGCTCTATCATGCTAACAATACGTCAAGTGTTGTAGAATCGATTAAGAAATTCTCTCTCAAGTTGCTTCCAACTATCAATAGTTTCCGGTGAAAGGTCGGTGTACTAATCAAAGGTGTTTCCTTTCAAAGTTTGAATGAACTATTTAACCATCAAATTTTCTCGCAAACCAGCAATTCACATGTTTCGATGAAGTGAGCAATATTTTGTTTTGGGTTGTCCTTTCTATCAAATTGTTGGAACTTGGATGACTGGTATCCATTCAACATTCACAGGTTGTCAATCCTTGTATATGGCTTGGAATACAAAAGGAGAGTCTAAGTAGGTCCACTATATTGAGTTTTGAAGAAATTTGCTATCATCTCCTGCAACTGCTTAATAAAGAGTGAAGCAATTAAGGTTGAATTTTGTGGTTGACTTTCTTGCAAAACTGTCTTCCCTTTGTCATTGTTCTTAATGGTATGTGTATGACTTGTTTCAGTAGCATCACGACTTTTGATGTAATTCTTGAGAGATGCAATCTCGTAATCCCTTTCTTCAATTGCCTTCATGAGCATGTTAACCTTCTTTTCTAGCTCTGTCATTTGATTGTTCAAATGGCAAAATGTGTTTGTTGGCTACAAGATTCTCCTTGATTATAATTCCATCTTTTGGTGGCTTTGATCATTGTTTCCAAATGTTTTCGCTGCCTCAAAGGGTGGCATATTCTTAGACGATTGAGCCTCCTTTAAGCAGTTGTGAGTATTCAGTCTCTTGCTAATATTGCTTAGAGCTTTGGAAGTGTTGCCTTTAGATATCGTGACTTATTTAGATATTCCTGGTGAAAGAGAAAGAAATGAAAGGTAGAAATGGTTCCATTGGGCGTGCCAAACTGTTCACATGAGATTTTAAAAAAAAATGTAGTTCGTGGAATTTGAACTTTGTAGATTCATTTCTATTGTAGTGGATACAATCTTTAATATTTATTTCTTTGATGTTTTCTCTTGAACATAAATTAAAACTTGTAACTTTTTGCTCCTCGATCTTCAGAAAGTTGTGGTTGCAAGTCAATTTGAGCTTCAATCTTTTAAAATTCAGGGAAGGTTTAATCTTCTAAGTCTTCAATCTTTCAAAAGATA
Organism: Cucumis variabilis; assembly: GCA_037974545.1. NCBI lineage: Eukaryota > Viridiplantae > Streptophyta > Magnoliopsida > Cucurbitales > Cucurbitaceae > Cucumis > Cucumis variabilis. The sequence goes on along the minus strand of JBBPDI010100691.1, from coordinate 411 downwards.
GCAATCTCGGAGTTGATAAGAACTTACATGTTTTAATAATTTTAGAAGTTTGAATCTTCAATCCTTCGGAGCTTTAATTCTTCTTTCAACCAAAGATCCCTCAAGTGAATGACAATGCTCTATTTATAAAGAAATTTCACAGGTTTTTGGTGGACTTGGACCCATTTGTTTCTTCGACTTGAATTTGAGCTCCTTTGTTTGTTGGACTTGAGCTTAGACTTGGATCTATTTGTTTGTTGGGCTTGGACTTGGATCCTAAATTTTAATTATCCAACCAAATCAATATTATAATGAAAGATTTAGAGAAAAGGCATAAGTTGAATACGAAATTTCTCAAATGTCCTAAATTGAAATTTATTTTCTTAATTAGAAAAGATAATATTTTTTGGACAATACTAACCTTACAATCAT
>JBBPDI010100682.1:0-10711 GCA_037974545.1 Cucumis variabilis | reverse complement strand
ATATGGTTGGTGGCGACTCCAAAACTATTTATTTATTGAAATTAAATAAACGGGAAGGTCCACCGCTCCGTGTCGCGATCACGTTGCGACAACTTGGCGACTCCACTAGAGATTTTGAGAGTCGAGCGAGTACATTTTTATCTTTTATTCTTATTATATTATAATCTGTTGGTTGACTTAATCATTTATTTTTTATTTGATTAATATGTAATATTTTGTACTATATTATTGGTACATTTTTTTTATATATGTCATCATGCATTTACACACACTCACAAGCCCTCCACCCGGGCTACAACCTTATAGGATTATAATTGAGGATGGAGTAGTGTTACCTTCGAGGAGTTTCAACTCTCGTGCAGTCACATGAAAAATCCTCGCTTAGATTAATTCTTTTGTTATTTCTTAAATAACATTAGAATAAGTTTGAGAGTCTTCTCTTCTAAGAGTTTAGGTGATACCAACACAATATCATTTTATTTTATTATTTTATTGTTTTTTTGCATCTTATCCAAAAGTCAAAGTGTGTAAATTATTATTTTTTTAACAAAATAAAGTTTCACATTTTTCTAAAATTTGGAGTAATATATATTTCATTTGCTTTTTTTTAAATAAAAGGGGGTTTAATCATAGTATTTTCTACAATATTAATTTTTCTTAAATGAAATTTTGATTTAAGTTATTATTTATCTTCATGTCTTTGAAATTGGGTCTTTGGTTTCAACCATAAAGAAGTAGTGTCTACCTTGTTGAGGTGCATGAAAACTTTTGATTGACTAAAATTAAATAATTAAAAAATAATAATAAAATAAGGAGAGTGATGCATCCAAGCGCATTAAAACCTTATCTCATCTTTTTTCTCTTTTTTACTTTTTTCTCTCATTTTCATTTTTTATTACTTTATTATTTTTGTGCAAAGTGATTTGACTATATCTTTTTGTCATAATTGTGCAAAAAAAAAAAAAAACAGAGTTGAAATACCAAGATGTCCAATATGTCAATGCATTCATCTTTTGAATCTAAGTTTGATGAGCCAAGTGATGTTCTTAAATGGGCTAAAGAGACAACGGAAGTATTAGTACTATCCAAGTGCTAGCTCTCTTTTACACAAAATGATTTAGCAAAACTAAAAATGATTTGAGAGGTATTGACACCTCAACGGAGATTCATGTTTTCGAAGAAGTATGGACATATAGCAGAGTTGATGCACATACCAGTGAATTATTTTGCTTTAAGAACCATAATTAATTTTTGGGATCCAACATATAGTTGTTTCACATTTGGGTCGTGTGATTTATTGTCAATCATAGAAGAATATCAAGCTATGCTTAGCATGCCTGAAAAGGAAAGGGAAATTGTTTATTTATTTATCCCTAAGCAAACAACAAAAAGGACTTTATCAGAACTTTTAGAAATCGTCCATGCCACAAAAATTCAAAAACATATAAAAGTTAAGAGTGGAGAAGAGAATGTGTCATTTGACTATCTAATAAAGATGACACAAACTTACATTGATGAAGACAAAGGTCTTACTCTCTTGGCATTGTGCATTTATGGAGCGGTGATTTTTCCTAAAGCAGAAGATTATGTTGATGGGAAAGTGATCAAATTATTTTTTGAAATAGAACAAGGAATTGATCCTATTATACCTATATTGGCTAAAACTTTTCGATCCCTTAACTTCTGTAGAAATAAAGGGTAGGAAAATTGAATTATTGTGTTCCTTTATTATATATTTGGATACACAATCATATCAAATTTCCTACAGAGTTTAGGTGTCCAAGGTTAGAATTCAGTAGCCCATGAAACTTAATGCAAAACACAGTTAGTGAGTTTGGTATGGCAGTTTAGGACCAAACATATCCAACGAAGGAGACTTGGGTGTCTTTCTTTTCAACATTAAGTTCTGAAAATGTCATATGGAAGGCACAATGGATGTCTTTGAAGGAAGTGATTTACAGATGTGGAGATTTTCATAGTGTGCCTTTGTTGGGACCATGTAAAGGTTTAACTATATACCATTATTAGTTTTACGTCAAGTGTGGCTCAAACAATTTATACCACCAACTCTTAATCTACAAGACTCTAACTTTTCATATGATCTTGAAGACTGTCAAGAAAAAAACATCGAGCAGTATGTGCATGGAAGTCTGTGCAGAAGATAAAAGACAAAGTACACTATGAAGGGGTTATCAGTGGATGTAAGGCATGGCAGACAAACAGAAAAAAGAATGTAATAGATACCTTAAGGGAGGTAGTTGAAAGGGTAGAAGAGACAAGCTCTGAACAACCAGACCAGTGGGTTGAGAAGATCATTAAATTAGAAGAGAAAAATCGACTATTAGAGCAAGAGAATGAGAAACTTCAAAAGGAGACTGGCCAATAGATGGATCATGCGACTTTTTTGCAGAAAGAGCATGAAAAGATCAAGAGTTTCTTAAAAAATCAAGATAAGATAGAAAAGAATCTTGAGGTGTTAGATAAAGAGATGAGACAAATGAATAAAGCGAATAGAAACTTGAAAAATGAAAAGACAATATTACAGGCAACAGTAGAATCGAAAGATGAATATATTCAAGATTTAGAAAGCAGGAAGGAATATTCTCTCAAGCTTGTCAATGATTTGAATAAATCAATTGGTAAACAGAAAGCACAGATAGTAGATTTGGAAGTACACAATCATTCTCTACGCTAAATTGTTGATAGCCTACATGTGAAGATGGTCGAGCATTGTGAAGAGTATAAGATACTAAAAAATTATGTTGATTCCTTACACTATCAACTTACTGCATTTCAAAATTCAAGTGAGAGAATAGTGCAAGAATACGAATTATTAAAGACAGATTACATGCAAATGAAGGTTGATTATGATTTGCAAAGGAGAGATTTTCAAGCTTTAGTTGAACGTGTAGATCAAACAATTGGATTTCTCATAATAGTGTCTAGAATAGCAAATGGTTTTACTAAATGGACAGTTGATTTAAGGATTAACTTTTTTTCATTACAACCTCATGCAGATGATATGCAAAGAACTTGGGCATTTTGGTCGTTTTTATTAAGTTGTTTGTTTTGCTATTATGAACAATGAGAGTTGTTATTGCATTTCGTTTATTTTTTGTTTTAGTTTGATTTTTATTCTGTCAAGTTTATATTTCGTGTGGATTTATTGTATTTGAATTTATTATTTAATAAAATTTATTTTTTTCCTGTCTCTCTCCTTTACTCTCTAGTCTTCAAAGTTTTCAAAATAATCAAAGGAAAACATAGCTCATCCTACTCCAATTTGCCATCCTTACAATACGCGGCATAAAAGTCGATGAGACATGGATAAAATGAGACACGATATTAATAATCTTAGGGAACAAGTTTCAAAAATACTGGAATTTCTTTCTGCAGGAAAAGGAAAATTCGTCGTAGAAATAGCACAATCAAGCAATCCAGTTCAAGACACCGATGATCCCATTTATCCCCCAGGATTTACGCCACACTACATGAATGTTCCACAGTCTCAAACCACTTAACACTATGTTGCTATGAATTTGCTTTTTGTTGTTCCAACTCCTGTCTCAAATATAGAACAATTGGAAGCTGAGGCTAAAATTCAAGACATGGAACAAAATGAGAACACTTCGGCTAAGCAAAAACTAGATATTTTGGAAGAAAGGTTACGAGCAATTGAAGGGACTGATGTTTATGGAAATATAGATGCAACACAGTTGTGCTTAGTGCCAGACTTGATCATTCCAGCAAAGTTGAAAGTTCTCAAATTTGACAAATATGATGGATCATTGTGTCCAAAGAGTCATCTTATAATGTATTATAGAAAGATGGGACCATATTGGTACTTATAAATTGTTGATTCATTGCTTTCAGGACAGTTTGAGTAGTCTAGCTACTTGATGGTATATTCAATTAGATAATTCACACATTCATGTTTGGAAGGATTTAGCTAATGCATTTCTAAAGCAATACAAACATAATATTGATATTGCTTCAGATCGTTTACACTTACAACAAATGGAGAAGAAGAGTTCAGAAAGCTTTAAAGAATATGCTCAACGATAGAAAGATATAGCCGCAAAGGTTCAGCCACCATTAACAGACAGAGAAATGACATCCATGTTTATGAATACTTTGCGGGTGCCGTTCTATAACCGAATGATTGGTAATGCTACAACCAATTTTTCTGACATTATTGTTATTGGTGAAAGAATTGAATATAGGATAAAGCATGAGAGGTTAATAGAGACTTCAGCTAAGTATGGGGGATTAAAGAAAGGAACAACATCTAAGAAGAAAGAAGGTAAGGTTAATGCAATTGGTTTTCCTAATTTAGGGAAACACAAATCGATTTTTGGCCAAACAAAACATGACCAAAATTTTCCTTCATATATAAGCAATGTTTCTCATATCCCTTATAACAACCATGTACCAGCTCACTCTTTCTCTAGAGCTCCAAAACATGTTAATTCAAACTCTTCTCTGCCATCTGTACAAGGTCAAGGTAGCAAGACCAATTTAGATACATGGCAATTTAATCTAATTCTCATGACATATACAGAGCTTTTACCTCAGCTAATTCAAAATCGACAGTTAGCTCTTATTCCAATAAATCCTATACAACCTCCTTATCCAAAATGGTATGATTCAAATGCTCGATGTTATTATCATGCTGGAGGAGCGAGACACTCAACTAAAAATTGTTTGGCTTTAAAAATGAAGGTACAATCTTTAATTAATGTTGGATGGTTAAGCTTCAAAAAAGCTGGTGAAAAGCCGGATGTCAATAACAATCCACTTCCTAATTATGAAAATTTAAAAGTGAACGCAGTAGATTGCCTTGTTGAAAAGTGTAAAAATAAAGTTCATGAGATACTAGCCTATGGAAACACTTTTTGAAGATCTTTTTGAAGCAGGATATGTTAGTTCGGAATATTTGGACCCCAATATAAGATACAAAGGATACGATGAAAGCAGACATTGTATATTACATCAAGAAGTTACAAGCCATGTTATCCAACAGTGTTGTAAATTTAGATATAAAGTACACAACCTATGGATTCAAAGATACTCACGGTATATAAAGGACAAGAAAAAGATGAGATGAAAGACAATAACATATGCGCATTAATGGATGAAATTGCAAAAAAAAGGAAAATTCTTTTTTACCAAAGCCTTTGACAGTCTTTTATCAAGAAAGTCGTAATAATTCAACTTCCTGCAATCCTAAACAACTCATGATCCAAGTATCGAGTCCTTTCAAAGTTAAAGATCTAAAAGCAGTGCCATGGCGGTATGAGTGCCAAGTCATCATAGGTCCTTCGGTTGATAATATTACAGGAATCAGCGGGATAACTCGAAGTGGAAGATGTTACAGATCAGATAATTTAACAACTCCTTCAGGTAGTTTGACACTGGAGCAAGAGAGGAAAAATGAGAAAAGAAATGTGAATGAACATGATAAAGAGCAGGATGTAGAGATGCCTATCATAGAAAAAGATGTAGAATACAAAAAGGCTATTACAGATGAGGAAGCATACGAATTCTTGAAAATAGTAAAACAATGTGAGTATAAGATCATAGAGCAAATGCATTATACTACAACTCAAATTTCTTTATTATCTTTGTTTCTGAATTCAGAGCCTCATCGCAAAGTGTTATTAGATATTTTGAACAAAACACATGTTGGACATGACATTTCAATGGAAAAGTTTAACGGAATTATTGGAGACATTACGTCTTCAAATTCCATAGTCCTCACGGATAATGAAATTCTTCCTGAAGGTTTAGGCCATATAAAAGCACTGCATATTCAAGTGAAGTACAAAAACTATGTGATAGCAAGAGTTTTAGTGGATAATGGTTCACCTCTTAATATAATACCTAAATCTACACTATTCAAGCTTCCAGTGGACATGTCACACATAAAATCAAGCACTATGGTTGTGAGAGCTTTCGATGGGTCACATAGAGAAGTAATTGGTGACATTGAATTATCAATCAAAATTGGCACATGTACTTTCAATATAGTCTTTCAAGTCATAGAAATAACACCTACTTACAGTTTTTTGCTAGGATGTCCTTGGATTCACTCTACAGGAGTGGTGTCATCCACTTTGCATCAAAATTGAAATTTATTGTTAGGAGTAAGATGATTTGTTTGATGGGAGGGGAAGATTTCCTAATAACAAAACCAGTATCAATCCCCAACGCATAAAATACACGTCAACCTATACAATTATTTCCGACGTCGTAGTTCAAGATGTCGGAAGAAGATAAATAAATATTTAATTCTTGCATTTTTTCCGATGTCATAAGTTTAGTCATTTCCGACGTCATAAGTAAAGCATCATAAAAAGTGTAGCCATTTCTGACGTCATAAGTAAAGCGTTGGAAATGGGGGTGCCTCCCAATATTTTCGATATGCATTGGAAATTCTCTTATAAAAACTATTTCAATTTTGTAATTCACAGAACTGAAAAGAAGAAGGCCGAGAGAGTTGACAGAGAGGCCAAGAAGGAGAAAGATCCATGTCACCGCTCACCATGATCCTTGTTCGACCCTTCATCGTCGTTTCTGTTGTCACTCTTCATCCCGGTAAGTGGTTTAGTTTAGTTATTGTTTTGTTTTAGTTAATTAGTTTTAGTATTTAGATTTCAAATTAGTTGTAGGTTTTAGTATTGCATTTGAATTTGAAGTGTTGTTAGGACTTATGAATTAGTTGTAGGTTTTAGGAATTTGAATTTGAAGTGTTGAAGTTGAGATTGAAGTGTTGAAGTTAAGTTTGAAGTTGAGATTGAAGTGTTGAATTTGAGATTGAAGTGGTGAAGTTGAGATGGAAGGTATTTTTTAAAAAAAAAAATAGAGGAACTCCCGATGCACGTGCGTTAGAAGATGTTTAGAACTTTCGATGCACAGCTTGTTGTGCATCGGGAATTCCTCTCTCGACACATTTGCCCTGACGCGTGTCTCGATGCATATCTATGTATCGGGAAAGGTTTTTCCGACGCTTTTTATATATCTCCCGATCATTTTGTGCATCGGGAAAGCCCTCTTTTCTTGTAGTGCAGATGCTAATTAATTAATACAGGATGCAAATAATTCAAATGAATAATTAACACAGCCAAATTAGTGCCAAATAATTAACCCAGCATGCAAACACTAATTAATTAATTCAGGATGCAAATAATTCAAATGAATAATTAACACATGAGCCAAATGGATGCCAAATAATTAAAGCATGATGCTAATTAATTAATGCAGATGCAAATAATTCAAATGAATAATTAATACGAGAGAGCAAATGGGTGTCAAATAATTAACGCAGTGAATCATCAACCATGAATTTAAAAAAACACAATAAGTTTCAAGTGAGTAGAATTGACTTAAATTTAAAAATAATAAATAAATAAAAGCTTACCTAGCAAACAACAGCCTTAAATCCAATAAATGCAAAAGGCTTCTTTTCGATCCTCTCAAATTCATTCCAAATTACAAGCAGATTAAAAGATTTTTTTTTACAATAAAAGTGTATCTTTCCTCTAAAAATCTCAACCTCCCCGAAAAAATATTTCCTCTTTTTATAGGGCAAGATTGATCGTTTTATTTTTAGATTGAACTAGAATGAAGACTATTGAAGACAGAGTGGGAGAGTAAGAGCAAGAGGGAGAGTAGAGCGTGGTGACAGGGAAAACAAAAATAGTGGGATGGTTGAGAAAAATAGGGAGAAAAAATTTTTTTTTATTTTTTTAATTTTTAATTTTTGTTTTTTTCAAACATAAATTTAAGATTTAAAATTTAAATTTTAAATTTAAATTCAATTTTTTTTATAAAAAAAATAGACATAAATAAATAAATAATGCAAGACAAAATACAGTATCTATAGACATAATTCCCTTTTTTAAACATAAACAACCACATTCCTCCAACATTGTTTCAAACATGGCGTTATATCCTCTCTTGTCGTATAAAGAAACAAGAAATACCTTTTACATCATCTTCAAGTCCATTCGAAGAACTTGAATTTCTTTGCCAAGGTAGAAGCTTTCGTATTCATCCAATTTACGTTGAAACTTGGTTATAGTCGCATAAAGAAAGGAACCTAACACTTCAAGAGCTAGGGAAGACTTTTACACAATAATGTACAAGATATCTCTAGAAAGGTCTAATTAATCACTTTATGGAGGCCTAATTATTTTAAAAGCATGCCAACTAAAAAGCTCAAGAGTTTCAACATCATCTAAACTATGCACAACACTTTTTGCACACTACTACTACAAAAAAAGCTCTCTTGACGTTTGCAGTCTTGTTTTCTTGACGATTTTGAAAAAAACGTCAAGAAAGATGTGATTTCAAATGAAAAAACGTCAAGAATGTTTATGAATTCAACATTCTTGATGTTTTTTAAACGTCAATAATATATAATTTTCCTCAACGTTTTAAAAACATCAAAAAATTTATAAAAAATTCTTGATGTTTTTAAAATGTCAAGATAATTCTAAAAAAATCCTTGACGTTTTTAAAAACGTCAAGAAGTCAAAATCATTCTAAAAAATCGTTGACATTTTTAAAAACATCAAGAAATTTCTAATTTGTTCTTGATGTTTTAAAAACGTCAAGAAATATCTTCAAAATTATTTCCCAATACGTACGGCAGCGTCCCAATTATAAGAGTTTTTCCCCTTTTCTAAAACCTAATCTGGTCATCGCGTGAATCATCCCTTCTCCACCCGAAATCGTCTCTGGCCTTCGTAGTGTTCATCCCTTCCAAAACTACAAGTTCCTGCTTTCTTCCCCACGTTCATTACGTGAATCGTCCCTTCTCCACCCAAGATCGTTTGCTTTGCGCTTCCTTCGTTTGAAATAGCCCTAAGATGCTTCACGCGATATCCTTCAAAAGCCTAATCCTTCCGTTCAAAATCCCTTCACTTCCATCATTTGAAAACATAGCCCCTAATTCGCTGTCCCTAACACTTCTGATGACCATTACAATTTCTTCTTCAATGATGAAGCCCCATGACTGACAGTGAACACTGACCATGACGACGAATACGAGTTCCCAATGGTTCTCCCTTCTACGACTGACGACAACCCCACAAATCCACCACAATACTCGATTTCTTCTACAAAGAGGCTCAATGCCTTGGCTATGTTGCAAGATCAGCCTTCAAGGTATAACCCTACTTCCTGTCTTTGTTTTTCCTCCTTCAAGCCCTCATTAATCATGTTTTTCTTTAGTTGCTTCAGATTCATAACCAATTCAAATTGACTACTTTAGGCTCCTCCGTCTTGACCTTGGTTGTGCGGATTTCAGATTTCATTTCTCCACCTTTCACCTCTATTCCTCCATCTTGACCTTGGTTGCGCTCCCAGAGTCTATGGCCTCCAAGAAATGAAGGCTCTGTTTTGGGTATTGATATCAAAGTGAAATCTTTATCTTCTTTTAGGTAACTTAATTATGTTGAATCTTATTTATCAGAAAGTTTTAATTTATTAAAGAAAATATGGGTCTTGCAAATCAGAAGGTAAAGGTTCCTCATGTGCTTTGTGATTCAAGGGTACAAATTGTTTGTGTTGATGTATGAACATTCCTAAAAGCAAATTGAAGTCATTATCCCCTAAGGTAACTTCACTTGTATCAAAAGTAGGACATGTCTTGTAGTAATAACATTGAATGTTCCTCAATATAGATCAGCTCAATAGGTGAATTGGTAATATTTCTGATCACGAATGTTTTTTCTTTTGGTCTCTTCACATTGAATGATGTTAAAATACTAGTATTAGTTAATAACTCAATCACTAGCATTTGTTGGAAGTGCAAGATTTGTGCAATGGTTTGGTTAAAGGTATACAACATGTGCTCTTTATCTTAGAAAATTAAGGGCATTAAATAAACAAAAGAAAAAACTATTTATACGGATGAGCATTTTGGTGACATTCCTTATCAAGATTTTTTTTTCTTTTGGTCTTTCTCTTTAAATGACGTTGTTACTAACAGTACTCAATAACTCAATCAGTACTTTATATGGAAGTGTTTTTATAAATTATTGTGAAATGATAGTGGGAATTTCATCTCTTAGTACTGAGATACGAATGACATAGTGATTTATCTTGTGTGGTATTAGGATAAAATCTTACAAGTAGCTCATAATGAAAGTGGTATTGTATAAAATATTTTAATTAATTTTTTATGTTATGTAATGAGAGTGGTGCGAGTCTTTGGATGCATCCAAGTATTGATCGAGTTTTGTTTGCTTTATGGTTATTTTTTATTTTTATATGTAGATATTGCTAGTGTTGCAGACTACATACTCATTTTAGAGAAAGAATCAGGTCAAGGCTACAGTGATAAAATTTGGTTTCACTGTTTATGGAAGCTCAATATTAACTTTCATTTTAATCATTTAAAGTATCTGATGTTCATTTTTTAAGTGTGCAGTTATTCAGCGTTTAGAAAATGATCGATTCTGCAGTGAAATCAATGCATCGTTATCACGGTGAGCATGCCTCAAGTCCTACAAACTTAAAATTTCTCATATTTAAATGCTAACCTTTTTTTTAAGGGATGTGGATATCCAAATGTTCCCACTAGAAGGTAAAGAAATTATGGTCATAAACATGCTAATTATCTCATATTTTAATTGATGATGTGAGTTATTGAAATATGCACACATGTATTGATCAGGTTCTTGCAGCTTCTTGTTGATGTTTT
>JBBPDI010100661.1:0-10715 GCA_037974545.1 Cucumis variabilis | reverse complement strand
TATATATATCATCAACTCATGTGCAATATGGACCTATTTTTCTTTCTCTAAAGAACACAACCAAGGAAAATGGGTTTTATTGGGATTTTTGTTTCCTTGTTTGAGTGGTCCGCCTTTTTAAATGAATACAAAACAATAGGTCAGAATTAATTTGATAAAGTTGAATGCTTGATTTGTCTATGATGTATATGTTTCTTTTTTTCATGTTTTTCATATCTTAAATTTAAGAAACGTTTAAGAAATTGATTATGATTTTTTATTTATAATTTTAGAAGGTAAAAATTAAATATAAAAAAATAAAAGTTGTGGTTTTAATTTAGGACAATCAATATATATATATATATATATATATTATAATCATAACAATAAGAAAGCATTATTAAATATATATATTTATGAAACGAAGGAATTGATTAAAAAGAGTCCTTCATGTGCTCATGTTCCTTTCCATAGCTTTATTATTTTTAGTATGTAGAGGCAAAATTCATAATCATCCCCAATTTCTATTCTATTAATTTAAAATTTTAAACCAACAATTATATAAATTTTACAAATTTCATTTTAATATGCATAATGTTCACACGTATGCTAATTTTCTTTAAAATATAATGAATAAATAAGTAAATAAGAAAATTAAAATAATTCAAAAAATCTCAAAATTTCTCTACTTTCTTCGAGTAATTTGGAAAATCCTCCGATGTAAGTGTATTTTTACAAATCTACCAAACATCAATTTAACAAGCATGAGGTGGTTTACATGACTACTAAGAATGAGTGTCATATAGACACATGACATGAGTGTTGAATGATTAATTGAAAGACATGTGACTATGGCCACTAAACACACTAATAGACATCTATTATTAATATTATTTATAATAAATTTTTTTTTGAGTTGTTAATTGATATTCATATGCTTCACATCAGATCTATTTTTCTTTATTTATTTAGAAAACATTTTCTTAATTTTGTTTTACTATTTCTTATGATATTTTTTTAGATATTGTATTTTGTTTTTCATTTTTCATTTTTTATATTAATTAATTAATTTATGTTTATTTTATTTTTATAAACGAAATTGAAATTGAAATTGAATTAAAATTTTAAATTTAACTTTTTTTTTAAAAAAAAATAAAAAAAAAAGTGTTTTCCCTTTTTTTTTTTGTTTTTCCCTTTCCCTAGTCACCACAGCCCAGTCTCTCACTTTCTCTTTGATACTTTTTCTTCACTCCACTGATCTAAAAAATGATCAACTTTCCCTATAAAAATAGAACGGGGAGATTTTTGTCTAGAAAGAGAAATACTAAGATTTTTTTTAGGAAAGGTACACGTTTTATTGTACAAAAATCTTTTCATCTGCTCATTGCCATTTTGGAGGGTTGAGAAAGCAGAAAAACCTTTTCTCCAAATCAAAGTATTCAAATGTATTTTCTCTTTTTTTTTCTCAATTGGATGTCGATTGATTTGGTGATTATTGCATATTTTGTCAGATTAATTTTGTTTGAAGTTTTTTCTAGTGTGATTTCAATTTTATTGGATTTATGTCAGGTCAGTTTACTGTGCTTCAAGTCTTTTTTTAGATTTATGCCAATTTAACAGTTGTGCCTTCAAATTTATTGTGTCTTTAAATTCATGGTTCACTGTGTTGAATGGTTTGACACCCATTTGACATGTTGCTTTATTTATTTGGTTTGTTGCTTCAAACCCATTTGGCATCTTGCTTCAAACCTATTTGGAATCTTTATTTATTTGGCATCCTGCAAACGACATACTGTTTTATTTATTTGGCATCATGTGTTGCTTTATTTATTTGACATGTGCTGCTTTATTTGCTTGACATGGTGCTTTATTTAGTTGGCATGCTGCTTTATTTATTTGACATCCTGTCAACCCATTTGGCATCTTACGTGGCATCTACGTTATTTGTTTGGCATGACATCTGCGCATTATTTGTTTGGGATGACATGACATATGCGTTATTTGTTTGGCATGATATGACATCTGCGATATTTATTTGGCATGATATCTGCCTTATTTGTTTGACATGACATCTGCGTTATTTATTTATTTGTTTGGCATTTGGCATGACATCTACGTTATTTGTTTTATCTCATAGTATTATTTTATCTCTCTATATTATTTTAATCGTTGTATTATTTTACTCTATGTATTATTTGATCTCTTTGTATTATTTTCACCATATTACTTTATTTATTTCACAACCTATATTATTTTACAACCATTTCACATCTGTATTTCTCAAATTTCACTCTATCTTATCATTATCATTATCATTATTATTATTATTATTATTATTATTATTTATTTATTTTCCAATTTGAATGTAAAAATTTTAATCGAAGATGAAGTATTGTTTTTTATGGGTTTTAATTTAAATTTCATGAATATATGAAATTTCTCCATTTGAGATTTAATTAATAAATTGTCTTAAAAATTATAACCAATTTCATATTTTAAATGAGACTGGATAGTGCTTTCTATGAATTTATTAATTCTTAGATACATGAAATTTTTCATTAGACACCTATGATAGAGATTAAAATATCAAAATTTGGTATTTTAATATTCTTGAGGTGAATAAGTTAAAAAGATCATCTTTTGAAAAAAAAAACTACATTTTTCTAATGACTCTTATGCCACCCATAATTATCGATTCATGCTTAGCTTTTTTTTTCTTCGATGTGAATTGATAATTAACCATGAGACATTGAAAAAACCTAGATAAAAAATTTTATTTTGTGAACCTCTTTATTTAGTTTAAAAGATAAGTTTTGGTAACCATTTTTATATGTGCTAATACACTTTTTCGACACACAATAGACTCCCGAGCCTTAAATCTGAATTTACGTAGACCAATTCATAATATCTTTTAGATGCTGCTTTTTAAATGTGTTTTTTTTAAAATATAACAAACTGATAAAATATTTACACTGTACAAAACATTTTTGAAAATAGAAAAAACTCACAAGCCCACAATGAGAGATACCAAAAATGTTCTAGTTAACACACGATTTATAATCGGCCACACACGCATGTGTAGTTCTTCTTTTTAAACGATCATGATACGTGATTGTGTAGGAAATGATACGTGATTATGTAGAAAATGATACAAGATCGTGTAAGAAATGATATACGATCGTGTAGGTAGTATCAACATTGGCCACATGCGTGTGTGTAATTATTTTTCTAAACGATCATGATTACATACGTGATCGTGTAGGAAATGATACACGATCATGTAGTTCTTTTTAACGAAAATGCTTTGTGTAATTTTTCTTCTAAACAATCATGATATGCGATTGTGTATGTAGGAAATGATAACCATGAAATGAATAGTCACTTTTATTAACACTGTTACTAGTTGAAACTACATTTCACCAGGATAACCATATGTGACCTGACCTTAATCCTGAGTGAGTTGTGAACTTTTGCCTATGAAGGCGATCCTTTGATTTGCATGGGTGGTCTATGTCGCCTACTCAATATGCCTACCATTTTGGGGATTCGTTTGATTGAGGAGTTGAGAACACAACTACACAAGTAGGAATTTACTCCTTTATAGATAGAGTAAGTAGAGAAATTGCTCTCTTAAGGGTTGATTTCAAGAATTGAACAATATGACACCACACCTTCTCTTGGCCTAAGAGGAGTTCAATTATAGTGGGACTACAACTTATCGTTTATTAAAGGAATCAGTGATACTTAAGGAGTTAGATGTAACTATAGGGGCAAAACGATAATTTTTGGCCTAGTTGTACTTACGAGCAATTTGTGAAGGATTATTGCGCTGTTGATTGGTTATATCTAATGGACACAAAAATATATCTATAGTAAGAAGGGTGTAATTGTTAGTTTTTAGTGGAATGACTAATAGTGAATGAATGAAGATTAATTTAATTAAAGAGTTTAAATTAATTAATCTCATATCATTGGAGCATCAATCTGTAGGTCCATAAGATCCCCTTGTTAGCTCAAGAAGGATAAATGAGAATAAACTGTATTTTGGTTTAATTTGAATTGTTCAAATTGATTAAATGAAATAAATTGTATATGATACAATTGATGTAATATATTTGATATATTATAATATAAAGTTTTTATGAGAGACGTTAATATTTGAATATGATTCAAATAAAAAATGAATAAGATTCATAAATATACTATAGGTCAAAATTAATATGGAATCGATTCATGTTAGAACTATAAGTCATATGAGAGATATAAACCATTGTTTATATTATATATGATATAATATAAAGTTTATATTATATGAGATATACTATGGTTTAAATTTAAATTTATTTTATTTTATTTTAAAGAATATATATTTTAATTAGTAGAATAACTCCATGTGAGGGAGAGGGAGGGAGTTATTTGATAACTTTTTCCTCCATCTCTCTTAAGAAAGATGGTTAAGATACAATGTCTCACCCTAATCCACAAGACAACCAAAACGCATGAAGTAGTACGAATAGGATGCGATTTAACTTAAACTTTGCAACTGGTCTTATCGCTAAGCTTATTCTCAACTCCTTATAAACTACCAAAAAAACTCAAAACACAATGGTAGTCAACCTTAAATGCCAAATACAATAAATAACATAACCAAAACGTATACTTTATTAAAAACAGGCGTTTGGTAAGAATATACAATTACAACACTTTGATCAAACATAAATAGTAACTCTTAAATGCAGGGTGACTTTCTCAACTTGGCGCAATCCCTTTAATCTTCTTCTCTACTTGGCATAAACACCTGTTCCTAGAAGATGAGGTTTTTAAAACATAAGTTTAAAAAACTTAGTGAGGTTTTATGAAATCCTTTTTGCAATGCCATTTGATAAATATTTTTCGCAAAATCATAAATTTTAACAAAAATCAGTTTATCAATAAACACTTCATTTCACAAAACATATCAAAACCTATGTTATCATTTTTACAGTAAAGTTAGATCAACTCTCGAAACACATAAATATTCATTTCACATAAACACACATTAGTCAATTATTCTTTTTGCTAAGGATCTCGAATCGTTCTCTACACTTGGTCTCATTACCTCACGTTTAGACTACTGTTTCAACAACATCGAGAATATACATTCATCCTTGTTGCTCAGACTCCTAAACTTTATATGCTCATTTCAACGCATAAGCCAACTTCTTATCACCATGTAGCCTCGTACACCCCATGGTGGCCTTGACTCTTTATGTGCACATAAAAGTTAGCATCATCTCAAAGAAACAATTAATGGTTTGAAAACCATTTTATAGTATTGAAATCATAATCATCAAATTAAGCTTTAACAATTATAAATGATGCTGGAAAATATATAAACTTTTCATAGAAGTCTCTTTTGAAACACTTCTCATTTGAATTCTTCTTTCAAACTAATAAAGAGAAATCACAATAAAGTTTTTAACATAAATTATTTGAGAGAAAACACTCACCACAATTTACCAAAGATCCTCCTCTTCCTTCTCGCGGAACAAATCACAGCACTTAACACTTTGTTTTTCTTCTTCTTGCCAAAATAAAACAACATTTTAGGTTTTTTTTTTATAATAAAATTTTTGTGCTTACTTAATGACCAAGTCCTCTTTTTATAAAGCCCTTAAACTAACTTAGTCATGCTTAAACTCTTCTCAGTTCACAGGCTTCTACTTAAAACTTTACACGTGTAAATTTAATATTAACCCAGCCATGCTTAAATCCTTAATCTTACACATTAACCCCTGTCAAATCAGATTTGGCATTTTCTTCACTAGATCTTTCTTCTTGTCTAACTCCATTCCGTGAATAACTTTAACCACTTAACATGGCTTTCGAAGGTCTTAACGCAATAACTCTTTTTGCGGACTACCCAACCTTTTCTAACGAAGACTCTTTCTCTTGTGAGCATTTAGACTTATAGGTCTTACTGCAAATCCTTCTTTTCTCAAAACTTCCTCATGAATTAACTTTTTAATCGCAAATTTTATACTTAACTATAAAAGATTTTATCACTTGATCCTTTCTGCAGATTGATTCAAATGCCAACTTCTTATAACGAAGTGTTTCTTCGAAATGTCTCCTCTTATCCAAAACATAAATTTTTAAAACACTTAACTAGATTTTTCTTCTTATACTTAAATTAGAAACATGCCTCACTGTACTTTACGATCTCTTTGTTCCAAAGAGAAAAAAATCTTTTAAATCTAAACGATCGTGTACCAATACTTAATTTTTTTTTTTAATTTTCACCTTGAGAATAATGAGGAAGACTTCGTGATTTTCTTGAGAGATTCTTTGGTACACGATCGTTTAGATTTGACTAGACGATCGTTTAGATTTGGTACACGATCTTTCAAATCTAAATGATCGTGTACCAATATTCCAATGATTTTTTTTCAAAATCTTTTATGTTTGGTGCATGATCTTGAACTAAATAACAACATGAAAAAAATATAAGATTTATGATTGATTGAAAACAAAGATCATGATTTCAAAATAATATAAGAGAAAAATTGCCGGAGAATAGAAGAAAGACAATGGAAAGGAAAAGAAAAATCACAGAAGAAAAAAAGAAGAAAAAAGATAGAAAAGAAAGACAAACCTGAAATATTAAAAAAAATGGTTGACTTCATAGGTTTTTTGATTTTGTTAAACAGATCATAAATATTTTGGTGTTTCGTTATATTTATGAAAATTAATCTATAACGGTCACTAAAAATATGAAAAAGTTTTAATTTAGTACTTTTTACATTATCCCCTTCTCAAAATAGTTTCCAATAAACGTTTTCGATATGATAATATTTTTATTAAAAAAATTGATTTTGATTTTAACAAGTTCAAGTAGACAACAAAAAGGAAAGTATTATCATTATCATTTTTATTGTGTTTCTTTTAGACATTTTCATGTTTTTTTCTTTTGAAGTAACATTTTCATTTTTATTGTTATATGGTCTTCTTTGGTTTCGATGTTGTAATTATATTTTCGATTAAACTATAATAAATACACTTAAATATTGTAGTTGGTATAAAAAATGCTCTTAAATTTTTGAAAATTAAAAAAAGTCCTTAAATTTTAATGAAAGGTTAAAAAACAACCTTGCCTAAAGTTTTGCATGAAAACAAGTAAAAATTTTAAAAAATATCTCGAGAAACTATTGGAAAGTTTCATAAATATCCTTAAACTTAAAAAAAAAAAGTTAAAAAATACTCACTCATTCAAAATTTACACCAATTTTCTCACCAATCAAAACAAAAACAAAAACTTTAAAATATTTGACTATTAACACAAAGTAAACTTTTAAAATAACCTTCAACTTTCAAATTTAGTTTAGTGTGCGTTAATAGTAAAAAAACTGTTTTTTATTTGACTAATTATCGTTTTGTATTTTTTATGAATAAATTTTATTTTGAAATTTAGTGGAATTTTATATTTTAACTTAAGATTTTCGTTTTTATTTTGGATGCGTAAAATTTGAATCAATGAAACTATTTTTAAAAATTCCCTAAGTTTAAGGGTATTTGTGAAATTTTTTAGTACTTCAAGGAATTTTTAAAAATAACAAAATAAATTAAAACATTTACACACTATAACAAATTTTGGATTCTGTCAATGATAGAAACTGATAGAATTTTATCATTATTTATCGATGTCACTCATAGAAGCATATCAATGTCTATTATTGATAGAATCTGAAAATTTTGCTATATATTGTAAATATGGTCAAATTTGCTATTTTTAACAATTTTCCTTTTTAAAACAAAAATTTAACAATTTCTATTCAAATTTAACGGTATGTATATTTTTTAGGTTTTTTTTTCAAAATAGAAAAATTGACGAACTATTTACACTCACAGAACAAAACTACTAAAAGACAAAATTAATTACATTTGATTTTTCTATAAAGTATAAAAAATTGTCAAATTTTCTATTTTTGACAATTTTTTCTATCTTTTTATCCATCATTTGTGAAAGTTTAAGGGCAAATTTGAAATTTTCAAAGTTTAGTGGTATTATGGACATAAACTACTAACTTTAGGTGCATTTTTTTTAGTCCTATTTCATTTTTAATACTATATATATTTTTTAATAAATCTATTTATTTTAAAATAATTTTTTTATCAACAAACTTTAAACAAATTATAACCATTTTATAAAAGGGTTAGTTGCATAAATGACAAAAAAATCTATAAGAATGACATATATATATCACAATGATAAAACAATTGCATATATAGCACAAAAAGTAGTAAAAGACTAAAATACTCATGTGCTGCCACCATTTTGGGTTCTTCTTCTCAAATTAAAACCTACAATTTATGGCATATATCACTGATAGTAACTACCAGTTATAGTGACTATCATTGATAGTTGTTATAACTTATAGCTTTTATCATTGATAGCTTTCAATTTGAGAAATGAATGATAACTTTCAATTTGAGAAATGATTGTTTCACATGCACAATTCTTTTCAATTTTCTCACTTTGAAAGCTATCAATGATAGTTACAATAAATGAATATCAATGATAGTTGCTATCATTTGTTATCACCGATAGCTTCTATCATTGGTAATTAGTTTTCTACGTGCCACCCTAACGAGTGTTTTTTTTTTTCGATTTCTCAAATTGAAAGCTATCATTAATAGCTACTATTAGTTATAATAATTGATAGTTGTTATGAATTTCTTTCACTGATAGATGCTATCAATGACAACTTTGAATTTGAGAAATGTGGTATCAATTGATATCGTCATTGATTGCTGCTATCAGTTATAACAATTGATAGTTGTTATGAATTTCTATCACTGATAGATATTAATGACAACTTTAAATTTGTGAAATCTAGTATCAATTGATATCGTCATTGATAGCAACTATCAACAATAGCTTCTCTCAATGAAAACCACTAAAGGGCAGACTAACCTTCTATTTGAGAAATGTGTTATCAGTTGCTATCACTAATATCTTCTATAAGTGTGTTGATAACAGTAGAAAGATATCATCGATACCATATGCTAATATAGTATCTATCAGTGTTAAACAGTAGAAGGATATCACCGAAGTGACATCCTTAATATGCTACTATGATTAATGTATCAAGGTAATTTGTCTATAAAGTTACATTGTGGTTGTTTGTTTTTAGTATAAATGAACAAAGAAAAGAGATAGGATTAGCATCCTATCAGTGATAGTTTGAATCACTCATTACTTATAATATGAATGATACAAGCTTTATTGACTTTACTGATAGATGTTGTGTAATTTTTTATTTTATGATTTTAGGTTATTGAAAAGAGTCTTAAAAATAGTACAAAATGTATTGAATAAAGGCCACAACTGAAAATATGGATGAGCTTGTTGTTGAGAAGAGTCGAACAAAACCAACCAAGGAAAATTTTAGAATGCAAGAAAGTCCAAAAAAAAAAAAGACTAAAAAAAGTGTCTCCAAGCAAAGATGCAAGCCATTCTCCATGGTGGAATAATGATGCATCAAACTTCGATCTTAAAATATCACAAAATGTAATAATTAGATGTTTGTTTGACAATAGATGTTATATTTGTACTTTTAGTTTGACATTCAATTGCAATGCTAAAGCTTTTGTAATCACAAACTTAATAAGATATACTTGATATAGTTTTGAAATGAAATTAAATATAGTGGATAACTTTTTTGTTAAAATAAATTATTGATTTAAAGTTATGCTATCAACATTTATATATGTACATATCATTTAAAATTCAAAATTCAAGCTATGATAAATTTTCAACATATCGACATACTACCATGATGTCATTGATAAAAGCAATTTCTTATGACATGATATTAGTGATAAAAGCCATAACTGATAGCATGAAAGGAAGGAAAGTCAAGAAGAAGGAAACCAAAGTGCAAAATTGAAATTAAAAAAAAATTAACATAAAACCGGTGGTCAAAAGTTGCCTTGTAATTATTGTTTTCTTGTGTTATAAATTTTATATATTTTTCTATGTTGTGTTATTTGGTGTAATTTTTCTCGATAAAATTATATTATATTATATTTTTCATTAACATACAATAACTAATTGCTTATAAATATGAAAACATGGTTGGTGTGCTATTCCCTCTGCTCCCTTTCCCTTGTGCACACTAATCCATCCATTGGTTCACTAAAATATGTTTATTTTCCACTTGGAAATAATTAAATTAAACCCTATACTTAATCCTAACAATTTTTTTTCCTTTTAGTGGTTACTTATTTTCTTCTTCTCTCCCTCCAAGAAAAATCAGCCATGGGAAGAAATTTCCTAAAGTGACGTAATAAAGTTTTTTTTCCTATTAAATTAGTGTTTTTCATAAGTTGACTAGCAATTATCAATGAAGACTGAGCAAATTCTTGTTTGATATATACAAGTACCAAAATATTCAATCCAAATCTAACAAGTAACAACACTTCAATTACCTTTTTTCTTTTTGAAAAAGAATTTGACTCGAGTTTTTTCTCTTTCTTTTGTTTGTTCTCTTTTTCATACATCTTGTTTTCTTAAACTGTTTAATTTATTATCTTTACTGATAAGTTTTGGAAAACAGAACCAGACAATTTGAAAATAGACACCCCAACCATTTTCTATTATCTATTCTCTCTTTGATTGAATCAAATAGGCATATACAAATTTCACTAAAATTTCAATCCATAGTTGGGAAGATCAAGAAGTTTCCATTCGAAAC
>JBBPDI010100643.1:0-26470 GCA_037974545.1 Cucumis variabilis | reverse complement strand
ATTTCTATTTGGTCCATGTTTTTTCAACTTCTACAATTTAAACCCAATTTGTTGGTTTACAAGTGAAAGACATGAATTTCAACAGTTTATAAACTTAAAGAAATATAAAAAAAATGAATAATCATGGCTGTACAATTAATGGCAGACCAATTAGACAGGAGAAGAAGCAGAGAGTTGAGATTACAAGTACGAGTCAATGGTGATTTTTCTTCATATGAAAATGCTAATTTAATGCCAAAGCTTACTGAATAACGCATTTAGGGACTTCTTGAAAGATATGAAATTGTAGTTCTGATACGTAGACAATAGACAAATAAATGTAAGGAAAAAAAGAAAACACGTAATTACACCATCTCCAAAAACTGCAGATGGCTCAGATAATCATAATAATGAAATTATAAATAAAATTAAAAATATAACAAACACAATACCTATATGTTCAAAGAAGGCATGCTTGTCATATGCAAGAACATAAAGAAATTATTTAGTTAAAGAAACACAAGTTATGACCTATTCACCAGAACAACTGAAAATTACCTGTTCACACTTTCCAAGTTTATTCTTGTCGCCAGAGTATCCCATACAAAGTTATGTTCAAATAAACCTTCAGTTAATTGATCATAAATAAAGAATATGGTTTGACATAATATATAAAAAGAGCAGGATATCCCTTGAATAAGATGAAGAATCCAAGAATGACAAAATGAATAAAGGCTAATCCAACATTAGAGCATAAGATTTTCACCTTGAGAAGCCCCATCTCTTCTTTGGTGGGCAAAATTTGATAAGATTTTTCACTTGATCTACATCTAATACTGACTCATCCATGGAGAGTACTGCTGCCTGTATTATATAACACAAGATGAATTGAAAATTACAGTAAGAAAAATACAATCTACTCCATATTGGAAAAAAGTGCTAACATGTTGATGACAGAAAAAATCAATTTGTACCAAAGCAGAAATATCTAATGTATCTGTAACTTTTCTTGGCTTACCATCATGTCAGATAGTGGCATCCTAACTTTTGTTAGCATGATTTCAATGTTGTTTGCCCTTCTAAGATCAATCTGTAATTAAATATTTCATCCACCAATTAGTTGCACCAATAGTTAGGATCGTAATTTCATACATGTATTATATATATCATAAGGTGTTGGAGGTGGGGTGGGGAAACTTGTTTCTAAGAAGCAATATTGAAGTTTAAATACCAAGTGAACTTTGTCCAATTTTGATCCAACTGACTTCCTTCGTCCCTAGATTTACCTCCAGAATCAACCATAGGCTTAGGGACAATCACAGAGAAAATGTCTCCAGCTCAGATACATCAAATTCGTGTACACTAATAAGAATGTTGGAAATTAGTTATTAAAAAGCATAATGAATGTTTAAGTGTAAAAGAACACATTGCATCTAGGCTAAACTATAATTTTTGAATGTGATGATTTCACACTCGAATGAACAAGCAATCTAGATTCATAGGAGAATTTATAATATCTTTCAGACTCTCCACATCTTTGCAATTCTTCCCATAAGCTCCCTTGTAGTACCCGAGTTACCTTGCTCTAGTGCAGAGGTTTCAATGATGACTGCTGAGGCCCTACAGTAGCCACCCATATGCCCATTGATCGCAATAACCCACGTCCTCTCAATGTAGGTGTTGGTTTCATATCAGTTGAAGAACTTACTCCTTTAGCTCCCAAGAAGGTTGGGATGAAGAAGGAACCATTAGAAGAGAACCAGTTGTTGGTTCAGGAGGTGATGATGCTTCACAAATTGGAGATGGAAAGGAAGATGAGACAATACAGGTTGTTGTTGTTAAAGCCTATTGCCCTTGAGTTAAATTTGGATGAGATGTCCCCTGAGTCATTTCTTCCTTTTTAATAGCACATTTGAGATCGATGGAGCTTGGAACGAAGATAATGGTTGAAGACTGAAGAGAACAGAGAAAGATGAGGTCGGAGATTTGAGTTGTGGAAGGGAGATAGCCACCACGCGAATGTGAGAAGAGAGCCAACGAAGAAGAAGAATCCCAAAAATTAGGTCTCACGCGTTCCCTCTTTTCTTTTTTTTTCTTTTTCTTTAATTAATAACGTTTTGAGTTCCGCCCACTTTTCTTTTCTTTTTTTAAATTCCCACGTGCGCCTTTCTTTTTTTTCTTTAATATTTTATAATATATGCTATTAAAAAATGTTATTGAAAGACTAATTTGTTATAGGATGCATGTATTTTTCATTATGCATTGATGTAGCTAAGATGCATAATGTGTTGATATTGATGATTGATTTTATGTTGATGATGATGACTAATATGTTTATGATACATGATATATTAATCACATGATTAAGAATATTATGATTAATATTCATGTCATGTTTATGATGATGTTACATGCTTTTGGATTGTGGCATGTCTGTTAACTTTGTTTGTTGAGTTTTTTACCCAACATGTATTGTGATCCTCTATGTGGTCTCACTCGTACGATAAAGGGTGTTCCTATAGGATCACTCACACGATTTAAGGGTGTATCTATGGATCACATACATGATTAGGGAACAGTTTTACTGTGTATACGGGGTCACTCGCATGATAAGGGGTGTACATACGTATTCAGACATGTTTCTTCAACCTGTACTTGCGATCACTCGCACAATAAGGGGTGTTCCTACGGGTTACTCGTACGATAAAGGTTGTTTATACGATCTCACTCGTTAAGTGTGTATCTATAATCACTCACACGATAAGGGGTGTTCTTAACAGTCACTTATACGATAAGGGGTGTTCGTACGATCTCACTTGTCCAGGTGTGCTCCATTGGACGCACGACACTATTATTATATTTCTAATGGGAAGTTAACAAATAACCTAGCTGGACCAGTAGTGGGTCCCTAACTGGGTATATTTATCTACTCACTCTTTATTATGTTTAATATTTCAGGCAAAGGTAGAGGATCTGGAGTACTGGCGAGCGACAGGAAGGGTTTGTAACATGTCATATGGACACTCAGTTTTGCTTTCACGTTTATGTATCAGTTGTTTAGTATTTTGGTTTTAAATATTTTTAATTAAACTTTTATCCAATTTATTTAAGTTTATTTCATTTAAAAAAAATTTTTAGTACTCGTGAATCACGTTTTAAAATTATTTTTATTGATTTGGTCGACTTTAAGTTTATAAAAAAATTATTTGATTGTTGATTTTATAAAAATTTTAGTTTTTCCTTTTCAAGAAAGTGTATTTTGTTATTGGTCTTGTGAGTAATGGCCTCTAAGGAGTTGGGTTGTTACATGACCACACATTATGGACTTGGACAATGCATTTAGACTGGAGGCAACTGCATGAGGTTGGCTTTAAAGAGAAGCGTCACCTCATGCTCTCGTTGGTGGACAAATAACGTGAAAGTTCTTTTCTTTTTTCATGTTTGTTTGAACAAAGTTTTGACAACATTTTCCAACCCTTTTCTAATATTTCAAGATGTTCTTTTATAGTCGTGCATTTCTATTCAGCTTGGGTTTTTGCTTTTCGAACATAAGTACGTAAATGTACAGTTACGTCGTAGTATTTCAATGTGCTTAATTTTGATGTATTTTGTGTGTGGTCGTACATCAAGTTCCTACAAAATTTGTGCCAAATTTGTCTTAGTTTTAATTACACATGCAATTGGCAAATCTCACCATTGTTCGTTGCTTCTTTTGAGGAAAAATACGTGGGTGTTTTCTGAGGACGTCACAAACTTTCATTGCCAAACTTGTACCCCATTGAAAATTTTAAAATCTACAAGCTAGTTTATGTAACCCACATGGGGGCTTTAAGGTGGTTGGAGGTTGGTTCAACGTATCTAGTCGAATCTCTTAACAGGACTACTTGCTCGTCCATTCAAAAAAGGAAGTTGGGCCTCGCATTCTTGACGAAAGTCCATAGTGCAAAGCCTTTAGATTAGAGGAAACCGCGTGAGGATGACTTTGTAGAGCAATGCCATCTCCTACTCTAGTTGGTGGACGGATAATGTGCAAGTTCTTAATAGCCCAATAAAACCTCGTACGAAATTCAAAACCAGACAACCTTTTTTTTTTTTTGCATTTTTGTCCGAACAAATTTTTCCCAACCATTTTTCAAATATTTAAAGACTTTTTGTTTGTAGCCATACCCTTCAATTCAGCATGGGTTTCCTCTTTTTGGCCATTAGTACGTAAAAGTACAGCTACGTCGTAGCATCTTGGCATCTTAAATTTTCTGTGGGGCGTACATCAATTTCCTACAACTTTTGTGCCAAAATAGTCTTTGATTTTACCAACACATCCAATTGGCAGATCTCATCGTGTTTTGTTTTTTTCTTTAGTAGAAAAGTATGTGGTTGTTTTCTGTGGAGGTCACACATTTTCATTTCTAAACTTATCTCCCATTGAAAATTTTGAAATCTACAAATCAGTTTATGTATGGATAAGTGGAGCATTACCATCGACGAGCCATTTCAGGTGGTTGGAGGTTGGTTCATCGTATCTGATTGAAAACTCTTAAGAGGACTTCTTGCTCGCCCACTCTAAGAAGGGAGTTGGGCCTCGCATTCTGCACGAAAGTCCAAAGTGCAAAGCCTTTAGATTGGAGGAAACTGCATGAGGTTGGCTGTACAGAAAAGCGTCACCTTCTGCTCTCATCAGTGGACAGATAATGTGCAAATTTTTAAGAGCCCAATAACACCACGTACGAAGATCAAAACTAGACAACCTTTCTTTTTACATGTTTGTTCGAAAAAAAATTTGACAACATTTTTCAACCCGTTTTCTAATTTTTTAGGATGTTCTTCTATAGTCACGTCATTCTATTCAGCTTGGTTTCCACTATTTGGACATAAGTACAAAAAAGTACACTTACATCGTAGCATCCCTTTGTTCGAAATTTTGACATATTTTCTATGTGGCCGTACATTAATTATCTAAGCTTTTGTGCCAAACTCGTGTTCGATTTTGCTTACACATCCAATTTGCAGATCTTACTGTTGTTTGTTGCTTCTTTTGTACAAAAGTACATAGGTGTTTTCTAAGGAGGCAACAAACTTTTGTTGGCAAACTTGTCCCACGTTGAAATTTTTTTAATCTACAAGCCAATTTATTTATCGAAGAGTGTAGCATTAACATCATCGAGCCATTTAATAATAGCTTATAAACCACGTGGGGGCTTTAATGTGTTTGGTGGTTGGTTCATCTGATCGTGTCGGAATTCTAAAGAGTTCTACTTGGTCATCCATTCCAAGAAGGGAGTTGGGCCTCGCATTCTATATAAACGTTCAAAGTGCAAAGGCTTTAGATCGGAGGAAACGACATGAGGTTGGCTTTATAGAGCAGTTTCATCTCTTACGAGAGTTCTTACAAGATCCCATTACCGCCAAGTACAAAGTTTAAAACCAAACACACTTTCGTTTGAAATTTTTTCGAACAATGCTTTTCCAACCCATTTTCAAGTATTTTTAAGATTTTTCATTTGTTGCCTACCTTCCAATCCATCTTGACTTTTCTCTTTTTGGACATAAGTACGTAAAAGTACAAATACATCCTAGCATCTCGGCGTCCTTAATTTTGACGTATTTTTTATGTGATCGTACATTAATGTCGTAAGCTTTTGTGCCAAACTCGTGTTCGATTTTACTTACACATCAAATTTACGAATCTCACTGTTGTTAGTTCCTTCTTTTGTAGAAAAGTACGCATCTGTTTTCTATGGGGGTTACAGACTTGCATTGCTAAACTTCTCCCACATTGAAAATTTTTAAATCTACAAGTCAGCTTATGTATGGAAAAGTGGAGCATTATCATCGTTGAGTCATTTAACAATGGCTTGTAACCCATGTGGGGGCTTTAAGGTGGTTGGAGGTTGGTTCATCGTATATGGTTTGAACTCATGTGAGGACTTCTTGTGCTCACCCATTCCAAGAAGGGAGTTCGACCTCTCATTATGCATGAAAGTCCAAAAGTGCAAAGCCTTTAAAATGGAGGATACTGCGTGAGGTTGGCTTTACATGTTTGTTCGAAGAAATTTTTGACATTCCTAAACCTATCCCACATTGAAAATTTTGAAATCTACAAGTCAGCTTATGTATAGAAAAGATGGAGCATTACCATTATCGTGCCATTTAACAATGGCTTGTAACCCGTGTGGGATCTTTAAGGTGGTTAGAGGTTGGTTCATCGTATATGGTTGGAACTCTTAAGAGGACTTCTTGTTGGACCTTCAAAGATGTGATTCTAGGAAACCTTATAAAATCATAGGTTAATTTTGAAGGTTTTTTATTTTAAAACATAAAGAATTTTGACTTAGGAGGATTACAAAACAAAACATTAAAAAAGTTTAATACAAAGAGTTACATTTAAATGCATATAATAAGAATTACGATAGTAATGTGAATAAGTAAAAGAAAGGAAACATAATAACAATAAACAAAATAAGAAAAGAAAAAGAAAGAATGGATAAAGAAAGAAAGAAAAATGGTAGAGGGGTGGCGATACCATAAAAGAAATAAAAATAATAATCATAATAAAAATAATGATAATAATGATAATAATGATAATAACAACAACAAGTAAAAAGAACTGTAATAGTAATAAAATAAAATATAATAATAATAATAATAAATGATAATAATAATAGTAATAATGATAAAATTTTCTTTACCCTCATTCTTTTCCTTTATATTTTAGAGAAAAGAAAATAAAGGTTAAGGGTTAGAATTTAAGAAAAAAGTAATGAAATATGGATAAATAAAAAAAAAACGAACATTTTCTTATGTCGTTTTCTTTCTTCCTATTTTTTTAGAGAGAAGAAAATGGCTAATTTTTTTTTTAAATGATGATAAAAGAAAGAAAGAAAAAAAAATACTAAAATTTTCTACATTTTATTTTCTTTCTCTTTATCTTTTAGAAAGAGAAGAAAAGAAAAATAAGGATTCGAATCCCAAAGAAATTATTTGTTGTATGAGGTGCGGATGCTTGGGATTAAATCCCTACCAAATGCAACCTCCAACTAAGTTTATTAATTCAATATGGTATTTTATTTACTTAAGATAAATAAAAAAAATAAAGGCAATAAGGTAATGAAAAAAAATAAGAAATATTCACCTTTTTGCACAATTTCTTAGGAGAGATTCGTTCTAAAAATTTTCTTCCTACCTCACTTTAACAAAAAATTTTCTCTAAGTAATATTAAATTTTCTCCTCCTCTTTTGCATATGACAAATGTCCCTATTTATAGATCGGGGTGTACTACAAATTAGGAAAAAATAATAAGAATAAAATCAAAATTTGATATTGTACTAATAAAGTAGATTTCATTTTTTTCCTAAAATAAAAGATATGAAATATTATGGGATTTTGCAAAAATAAAAATGATTTATTTTTTTCCTAAAATAAATGGAAAAATATTTTATTTAAAAAAAAATAATTTTTCTTTTTCCTAAAATGAGTTAAAAAGATTTTCTTAAATTTTTTTTAAAATGAGTTAAAAATGATTTTATTAATTTCTTTTTTTCCTACAATGAGTTAAAAAGAATATTTTATTAATTTCTTTTTTTTAAAAAAATAAGTTAAAAGAAAGATTTTATTAATTAATAAAAATATGTAGGATAAAATTAGGTGGCTACAGCATGCCCCCCCTTCGTGCATCCTGTGCATCCTTGTAGGAGTGGAAGGTGGACGAAGGTGTAGCCATTATCTTGTCAAACTAAGATATTTTAAACAAATTACAGACGTCAAGGACTATGGATAAGGCAAGATTCATGCAACAAAGAATAAATAAGCTAGAGGCCAAGGACAAAACAAGTCACCGTAGCAATATGGTGTCAAGGGTCAGGGATAAAATAAGTACCTCATGACAAGAAAAATAAATAAGCTAGAGACCAAGGATAAAACAAGCGTTAACGTAGCAATATGATGTCAAGGATCAGGAATAAAACAAGCGTCTCATGACAAAAGAATAAATAATTTGGAGGTGAGAGATGAATAAAGCAACATGGTGTCAAGGATCATGGATAAAACAAGCACCTCATGACAAGAGAATAAATAAGCTGGAGATCAGGGATAAAACAAACATCACCGCAGCAAAACGGTGTCAAGGGCCAGGGATAAAACAAGCGCCTCTTATTTACATTTGAAGTAAACTCTTTTACCTACTAGACAGCGACCTGAATGATGTTTCCCACAAGCACGACACTCAAGCAACTCCCTCTTGGTCCCTCCTACCTTAGTGACCTCCTGTTGGTAACGATGAAAGGTCATACATGAACTCAAATCTTTATGAGTAATATCAGCAAGTTGCTTCTTTGAAGTCTTCCTCTTCTGTTCTAAGGTTGAGCCCTTCTCTGAAGTCTTGGACAGATCATCCCTCTCGTGTATATTCATTTCCACTACTAGGCATAGTGCTTCAGCTTAGGTAGCTGGCCTGAAAGCTCAAACAAAACCCTGAAGATCCTTCCTAAGACATCTGACAAATCTGCCGGCTCTGGCAACCTTAGTCTCTTCTAAATCAGGAGTAAAATGAGACAATATATCAAATTCCTGGTCATACTAGTCCACAGTCATCTGACCTTGCTTTAGTTTTGGAAACTTCTGACGCTTAGTATCTTTTAGGTTGGTAGAGAAGAATTTAGCATAAAATTTCTTCTTGAATTGTTCCTAGGTAATCTGATTCACATCTCCACCTAGCATCCTCTTTGTCGACTCTCACCAGGCTTTATCTCTCTCCGTCAATAAGAACATAGCGCAATGCACTTTCTCGTTGTTAGGCCATATCATGTAACAAAATATGGTATCCACAAAAGTCAACCACATCTTTGCCTTGGTGGGGTCTTTCAAAGATCCATTAAAAGTTTGCATTGCCTAAAATCTCGTAGATGTTTTGCCTTAGCTGATAATTGATCTGGTACATTCTAGGGTACAACTAAGGCCTGAATAAGTGCAACTAGGGCCTAACATGAGCTGGCTGGGTAGACTAAAATTGAGCCAATGCCTGTGTTAACATATGTCTAAACCCTTGCTCCACTGAAACAAGGTCTGCATGTGTGAACGATGAAGCAGAGTCGACAACTTACATGATAAGCTGACCTTCAAGTTAGTTACACCTGACTCCTCTGCGCCCCTTACTACCTCTACGTGCACCTCTGCATCACAAAATTTTTCCTAAACTTTACCACAAAAAGTCTTTCACAATAAATTCATAACATTCATACTAATCTTGTTTAAGGAGCATTAGCAAAAATAGCAAAACAATTTAGGATAATAGGGTCCATGTCACTACATTTTCTAAATTGCAAAAGTAGAAAATTTAAAAGCGGATAACTCTTTGATATATCTAATTACTCATCATATTTATCATATATGCAATATGGAAAAAAGATGTGCTATGAGCTATTTTGTTCTAAATTTTTTTGTCATCTGATGCAATTTTCCCTAGTTTAATACAGCCAATGTCATATAATATATTCATAAACTTGTATCATAAAACATACCTGACGAGTCATGAAGGATCGTGTAGCCATAGGGACAAAATCAAAGACTCACATCGTAAGTCAGTTTAAAAACTAAGGCTCTGATACCAACTGTAACTACCCGAACTTTTAAACTAAGCTAAGGTCATTACTCAAAAAGATAAATATCAAAAGACACATTCTTGAAAAGAGAATAACTATATTTTTATAAAATTAATATCAAGAAATTCTTCGTAAAATATAAAATTTGCAATTTCAACAAAACACCGTAGAAACATGACTCACAGGTTCTAACAATTTTAAAGAAAACAAAAATAATAAACAAGACAAAACCTTAAGTAAAATATATAAAATTTAAAATACTAAAAAACTTATAAATAGACGCGAAACAAAATTGAGTCCCCATATGGCATATCAGGGATCATTCTTGTCACTCGCTAACTTACCAGATTCTATGGCTTCGCATGAAATATTAAATATAGAAAAGTGTGACTATATAAAATATATCCAATAAGGGACCCATTACTAATCTAGGTGATCTGTTAACTTCCTATTAGGAACATAATCACAACATCGTGTGTCCAATGGAGCACACCTAGGTGAGTGAGTGTAACACTTCAAAAATTAAGGTAATTTTAAATTTAATTATCTTAGTTTAATTTAATTATGTTGGAATTATTGGGATGTTATTTTAGATAATTGGTGAGAATTGTTTGAATTTTTTGAAATTAGAATTAATTAAATATTTTTTGGAAGAATATTTAATTAAATATTAAAATTGGTAATTTTAAGTTGTTAAAGAATTGATGGTGGTTGATTGTTTTGGTGAGATTATGGATAGATAGGTGTATATATATAATTAATTAAGTTATGAAAGGTTAATAATAATTATATTATTAGGGATAATATAATTATTAAAGAAAATATATTGATTTTGGAAAGAAGATAAAAAGATGATTGGATAGGTAAATTAATGAGGAGAGAGAAGAAGTTAATTTGTTGTTTTAAAAAGAAAAAAAAAGAAAATATAATAATAATAATAATAATAATAATAATAATAATAATAATAATAATAATAAAGATAATAAAGGATATTATTATTTAATTTATTCAATTAGAATCCTCCTTCAGCGTGGGTCATCTTCTTCACTCTCCTTCTTCTCTCTTCAACCCTAGTCGTCGTTCAATGTTGTCGTTCACCTTTCGCCGTCAAGCAGCATCGTCCATCCATCGTGCCCATCATATCCAACTATGCTCCAACGAAGGCCATCCAAACGTAATCTCTATCGTTGTGGTCGAAGCACGTTCAAGACTTTGAAGCCATTCTGAGTCGTTTTTGCCTTTGTCTTTGTTGAAGTCAAAGCATTCACCGACCCTCTCTCCAAGAGCTTTTGTTCTGCCTGATGAGTACATCGTGGGTCTAGTCGTGCGCGTCTGCTGTCCAAGTCGAGTCCTTCGTTCAAGTCAGAGTCATTTTCTCCTTTACCAAGTTGTGCAACAATGGCTGAACCGATCTCCTCATTCCTAGCCTGGTATCTCTCAAAGTGAGCTGAGACTCTCTTGTCCGAGCTATTCTCTCTTAGCCGAGTCGCTCAAGCTTTCTGATATTTTCTTTTCCTTTTATGAGCCAAGTTGATCCATTTTGGTGTTTTTCTTGGTAAGCTTTTGATTGGGTTTGGTGTGCCCATTAAATAGTAATTTTCTAAGTAAATTAACATTTGGATTTATCTTGGATTATTTTCTTGAAGCTTGAATTGACTATTTTTGGATTAGCCATCTATGAAAATTATCTCAAAGGTTGAATTGGTTTCAACCTCTTTCGTAAGTAATTTGAAAGCCTATGTAATTAATTGTTCGATGTTAGTTATCAAAACTATTAATTCTGTTTTGTTTATGTTTAAGATTTTGTCTGTTTGGAAACTTTGACTGCAACTATTAGTAAAGACTTGTTAGTTAATCTCTCGAGGTAAGAGATTCTACTATTAGACCTTCGAAACATAATCCAGAGCTTGCATGTATTTTTCCATTATGTATTAAGGTAGCTAATATGCATAATATGACTGATATAGATGGCTACCATAGATGACTGATATGTTATGACTAAGATATGTTATGATATGCGACATGTTATAGAATGTGGTGTTCTGTTAACTTTGTCTGTTAGGGTCGTACCCATATGGGTGTCCCTTGAAATAACCACCTTTTTATAACTATGTGCACTCGACGAGACCACCAGTATATCTTTATGAGTGGTCCGACGAGGTCACTTACAACCCAATTTCTCTTAGGCGTTCCTTCTGGTCGCCGAAGACCAGTTTCTCTTAGGTGTTCCTTTGTGTTCACTAAAGACCAAATGCGTTCCTTCTAGATCACTAGATAGCATGTGTTCAAAAGGATGCCAGTTATGGGGTACTTCCTTATGGAACCCTAATGAGAAGTTAACAAACACCTAGTGGGACTAGTAGTGGGTCTCTTACTGGATATATTTTATATGCTCACTTTTTCCTATGTTTAATATTTTAGGCAAAGATAAAGAATTCAAAAAGCTGATGAGCGACAGGAAGGATCCGTGACATGTCATATGGGGACACAGTTCTGCTTTCGAGTTTATGTTTCACTTTTTCAATATTTTGGTTTTAGACGTATTTATTTAATCTTATTTTATTTAAAAGAATTGTTACCCCGCGCGGGTCATAATTTTATAATATTTTATTGAATTTGTAAATTTTATGTCTTTCGAATATTTATTTAATATAAATTTCATTAATATTTTACTTTTTCTTTTATCAAGAAAGTATCTTTTGTTATTGGTATTTTGAGTAATGACCTCATCTTAGTATAAAGGTTGAGTCATTGCAGTGAGACCATACGAACACCCTTAAATCATGTGAGATGGGTTGCTAGGTGATCAAGGAGAAGGATAAGAAATAAATTCTTATACTGCTAAAAAGGAAGGTCACATCAATTCATACACCATCCGCCAAGAAACTCAAAGTTGATGCAGCCAAAGACAAGGCCTCTTTGTGCAACCTTCCATGTCGCAAGAAAGTAATTTCCAAGATCAATCCTTTTGAGAAGAGTCGCTCTCCATCGCATGACTCAAAAGACCCTCCTTCCCCACTGTCTAAAGATGATGATCCTTCACCTCCACCTCACAAAGATGAAACTCCTCTTCCATATTCACCACAAAAACAAAGGCTTCCTCTCTTACTGTCCTAAAACGACCCACCACCCCTACCTTTACATAAATGGCCCATTCTCCTAACCAACAAAGCCCTCGTCTGACTATGAACTACAAAACCACCATTCTCCACCCATCACCAACTTAATCTTCCTTGCCTTCTTATTCCCAATCCATATCGAAAGATGACCTTCCTCCCATCCATGAAAACAAAATCCCTCATGTCCTCGAATACCAAATTCCTTCAGCACCTAAAGTCTCTCCCAAGCGACGACTTCCTTTGACACCTATCCATGTCTCACCTTCTTGCAAATTGCCTAAAGACAGAGACCCATTGCACCCAAACCTCAGTGTCCCAGTCGTTGTTTTATCAGAAGAGAACGTGACAAAAAAAGATGTGGCAAGTGTTAATCAACTCCATAATTTGGAGACACGAGTTGTGGTTGATGACCCACTTGCCAAGGAAAAACAACCTGTCCTTGATGTAGCTAGAGAGACTGTAACAACCCAACTTTTCTAACTAAGTCGAAGTCATTAATTTCAACAAAAAGGCCTTGATTTACACAAAAATACTAAATTCATTTGAAATCATACTCTCAAAGAAAACAAATACAAGTTCGGGCCTTATTTTAAATAACCAAAAATTTTAAAGTAAAGTTTACAGGAACATCAGTTCATGAACTCATTTAAACCACAAAATTTCCAAACAGTCTCAAGTGCTAAAAGAAACAGGAAAACAAAACAATAAGCGGAAGCAATTTAAGACATCCCCTATGGCAAATCACGCTTCCTTCTTGTCCCTCACCGGTATGCCTCCCTTGTTACATTTGCTTGAAAAAGTTAAACATTAAAAGGGTGAGTATAAACATATTCAGTAAGAGACCCACTACTGGTCTCGCTAGGGAAAGATAAACTATTAGCTTCCTAATGGGGTACCCTACACAGTCACAGTCTTGTGATCGCGTAGGATACACATAATCAGTCTAACGCCCTGAAGGATGCATAAATCAGTCTAATGTTCTGCATAAACACATATCAGTCTAATGATCCCGTAGGATGCACAAAAGGTAATGATCCCGTAAGACACTTGCAAGGTAAACTTACAATCCTCAATTTAAAGACAACATACAATCGACATATTTTACTTTATAGGTGAGTCCAGTAGAAAGCCCCTCACCTATTCAAGTTCTCCAATCAACCAATTCTAATAATCCAATCCTAAACATAAACAACATAAGTCAACATCCTTTTAAATGATTTTATTCATTCAATTTACACACTATGAAAGCTTCATAACTTACCCTAGAAGTGGAGAATCGAACTCCAATGAAGCTTATTTCCAACA
This sequence comes from Cucumis variabilis, assembly GCA_037974545.1. NCBI lineage: Eukaryota > Viridiplantae > Streptophyta > Magnoliopsida > Cucurbitales > Cucurbitaceae > Cucumis > Cucumis variabilis. The sequence continues at coordinate 12,473 of JBBPDI010100643.1, read as the reverse complement.
CCCAAGGATCCTAACGTCGAAACGTCGATACCACTTTTAAGAATAAACACCAACTTGACTCATTAACCACATCCATCTCAAAGTATTTACAATGTAAAACCTTATAACCCATCAATTTCCTCCTTACCTAACAAACTTATGATAAATGAAAATGACACGTGCAAGAGTGTAGTGGTGTGGCGCTGCTGGAATTTGTTGGATGGAACCGGTACAGAAGAGGGTCGCGAATCAGGTTAGAAAAGAAGAAGGGATGACGGTGGCTGTTTGGAACGACTCGCGATGGCGAGGGTCGCGGTGGAGATGTGCTACAAAGTCAAGCGACGCGTGGGCTTCACGGTGACTCCACGAACCAGGGGTGGCGATGGACGAGGAGGTCTGGACGGTATTTTGTGTTTGAAGGCCAAACGTGGCTAGAAACAGATGGCTGGATGTGGACAACGAGCTATGTGCGGACGACAACGGCTGGGTCTCAGTTTTTGACAGATGACGACGATGGAAGGGGCAACAGCTGGATGGAATTTCGTCGGACGGGCAGGGGAAGGGGGAGACCCAACAGTTTTTGACAGAGGAAGGGGGATTTAGTTACCCAGTCCAAGGACAAATTTGACCCAGTTCTTTCGTGTGTGTGCCCGTTAGATTAATTTAACATGGCAATAGGCCTATAACTCATTTTATAGCCTATAAGTCATAATTAGTCCGTAGTAAGATATTATGGCTACCAATAATAAATTGTCGGTGATCTCTTAATCCTTTCACGCGATATCTATAATTGAATATAAAATATGGACAAAGTCACCTTATCTAATTCAATTGCTTTCTCGATCAATAAGCATAATGAAATAATAAATGACATTAATACTCTTATCAATTCATTTATAGCACGACCATGCATTTTCACAGTCACGCTTAATAGAGGGGCCTAGAGAATCTCTCCATAACAATAGGGATAAATTTTATCTTGATTAATCATTGTCACTACATAATTCATAACGTATTTGAGTACAACCTTTATAATTATTAGGTTAAAGATAATATTTGATTGCACAAGAATAGATTAATTCTTATGTTTGACACTATGATAATCTTAGGCCTAAGGATCAAAACAATAAATTATTTGAGATTATTTATGACACATGTCCATGTAATAATCCAAAAAAAGATTAGTCCAATTCTTATTTTCTAATAAGAAAATATGATTATAATTTATGTCTCTACATTTATAACCATCCTATGATTATCAATTGTAACTCATACTATTCTTAATTTATTGTTGTTTCCACAATAATAATCGATTAGAGACATTTATAATATAATAACATATTTATGGATATTATTAATACCATAACATGCAATTGAATAATAATGATAATAATAAATTTTATTAAATAATTAAATAATAAATCAATTATCCATCAAATTATTATAGAGCACGATAAAAAAACCAACAATTTTAGTATTGGATATTGAAAGTAAAATTAATTATTTAAATTAATTTTAATGGAAGGTCAAAATGGGAATCTTGTCAATTTGAAATGTTAAATGGTTGACTTTAGAATTGAGTTAGTGGAGAAATCCACATTTAGTGGATTTACCTATATATATAGTGCAAGGGTGAATAGCCTCCTTGCTTGAGGTTGGTGTTCTAACATAACTAAGCCACAAATTCCACTTAATTCTTTGTGATAAGTTTCAAATTAATATGCAAATATAATTTGCATATGTTTTTTTTTTCTATAAATATATGAAAGCTAATTTGATTTTTGAGCTTGTTTGATCATTAAATTTACTGAAGTTTTACACTTATTCACAATCTCTTAAAAATCCAAATTTATCTAAAATTATCACAGATTAAATTCCACCATTCTGTTCCAAGGTTGAGAGACGTTAGAGAAGACACTCATTGTGGTCTGCGTCTTGTTCGTTACCAGATTCAACAATAGCTCAAAGGAAATTTCAAACATCAAAGGTTGGGAGACCCAAGGGAAGACATTCATTGTGGTATGCGCCTTGTTCGTGACCAGATTCAACAATAATTCAAACGAAATTTTGAACATCAAAGCTGAGTTAATTCAAAACTTTGTTTTTTTTTTCACATGTTTTAGTCCATAAAATTAAAACAATGAGAGTGTTTTAGATCCAATTTCTTCCACTAACATTGGCATTACTCTTTCAAAATTTCATAATTCTATAAGTGAAAAGCAGTAATAGATACATTATCAACATCTACCATAAATATAGCAAAATTTAAGAATATTATCGATAATAGACACCAATAAACTTCTGTCTATTAGTTTTAATCATAGATAGATGCTAAAATTTTGCTATATTTTGATTCATTTTAGTTTATTTTGCTATGTTTGAAAACAACCTAATTTTTTTAGTTCAACTATAAAAAAGTTAAACCTATTATCTTTTGTTTGAGGGTATATGTATACTTTGTTTATATATTGAAAGTAACATTTAAATTTTATTTTAAGATATACTAAAAGATACTAAAATTATAATGATCTACGGTGATAGTTATTTTCTATTGTAAATAAAATCTGTAACAGTTATAGAATCGCCTGTAATGGAAAGACCATCTATAACAGTTTTAAAAAACTGTCACAATAAGTGTTTTCATGATAGAAAATAAATTTTATTATTTAATATTTTATGACAACAAATAACTATCATTATTTAATTTTTTATGACAACAAATAAATGTCATTATTCAAGTTTTTATGACAACAAATAACTGTCATCCTTTGAATACTGACGACAATTGTAAAATGTCACGAATTCGTACAATCTGACAGTTTTTTCTTGTCAAGGATATGCCAATTGTGACAACTTTTATAAAATCAAATGTAATTATTTCGATATTAACGACAATTAAAAATGTCACGAAATTATATATTATGATTTTTTTTCCTATTAAAGATATCCCAAACTTGACACAATTTTTTAAAAATCAAATATCATTGTTGCAATATTGACGACGGTTAAAAAATGTCATGAATTAGTGTAATTTTAAAAAAATTGTCATATATTTCTCAATTACTACATTTTTTTAAAAAAATGTATTTTTTGTTCTTCTTGCCGCTCTGCCATTACACTAACTAGTTCAATCACAAAGTTATTCTAATACATCACACTCATGAAAACAAAGAGCCAACACTTTAATATATATACGTTATGATACACTTTGTAATATTTATACACTAGGATTGACTAATAACCATTTTTTTAAAGGATAGTTTACATACAAAAAGAAGAAACAATGACATCTTTAACTACCAACAAGCCTAAAACAAGTACATTGAAACCAAAATTTTGCTACCAACCATACAAAAAAGTTTTGTATCAATCAATTGCTCCAAGTTGGCTTCACTACTCCAATGGATTCTTCCAAACCTAGTAAGGAAACAAAATCTCATTTTAGAGTATGACTAAAGAACATTTCCAAAGCAAATCAATTCACAAGTATACAAAAGCAAAAAGTTTGTACACCTACCAAACAATCCACAAGTGAGTGATATTAAACTTTCACATGCCATAATGGATTTAAAATACTTTCTACCAAGCAACGAACAAGTGAATGAACCAAATAATGTAACAATTTAATACACATAAACAATATATGAGGAAAATAAACATAAAACACTAATCTTTCACATGCCATAAATACTTCAATCAAGTTCGAAACAATTTACAAGTAAATTAAAAACAAAAAATATGTACTCAATTCCATCATATATCAGAGTAAAAAATTGTCTATATTGAAAAAGTACAAATAACATACCAAGGTAGAATCCTAAAAAATTGTGCATTACGAAATCGACAAGCTTGTAGGTTATTGGGGGGGGGGTCGAATTGTGCCTAGCAATTCCTGCGAGTTCTACGCCACTAAACAAAAGGGTTCTTTGAACACAAACTTATACTTCAAAGTACAGAAGTTTTCCTAAGAAAAATATAAATGCACACATTCATATCCATTTAATTCTCAGCAGTACATATATATAAATGTGAGACGAGAACTAAGAACTTACCACTATGCTCTTTTAGTTTGTTCAAAATTATGCTTTTAAACATTCACATATGTGTCATTCATGTTCAAAAAATTATATCCACCAACAAAGGTAACAAAATACTTAAAAAAAGTTCATAAAAAATCTGATGCTAAGCACGATACACACGCTTGGATACAAACTCCGCCCATTCAGACCTAACTTCATCAATGTCACTTTGAGAGTACGTATGAGGTAAACCTTTCATCTTTGGACAATAAAGTGGTTCTAAATGAGTTCATTTAAAATAATGACATGATAATTTTATAATTGTTATACTTGCTACGTCTATAATAGTACTATTTGACAAAATTATATCACGCATAAACCGCATGACATAATAGCCGCATTCTTCTACCCCTAATTACTTGGAACACTGTGGATGCACATACAAAAATCATATGTATGCTAAAAATAATAATTAATTTACAACTATCGTAACGGAGAAATTCACATACCTTCACCACTTTCCAGTTTTTTTTTATTCTATATGTTGAACGACCTATAAAATAATATCAGATTATTACGTAGTTAAAGTAGTAACATACAAAAAAAAAGAAATTAACAATATAAGTATCATATACATTTCAAGTACTTCATATATATCTTTGTCAATTCGGCTTTTCAAAGGGTCGATCCAGAAGGTAACACCCTTTGTGTGATCTATAGCCACCAAACTCCAGTGATTGCTAAGTATACGTTTGAAACAGTATGACTACATATTAGACTAGTGCATTTGAAAGTTGTAAAGGAACAGTTTTAGATCATACACATACCCAAAGTTGTAAAGGAACAGTACGAGTTGGTCATATTCTACTCCAAGCAATCAAGTAATCAACAATTGTGCGTGCGAGTCTTTGTAGCTTGAAAATTGACAAATCCAACATCTAAGAACTTGTATAAACTCAAAATTTTACCTTCGTCTATAATTGTGTATAGATACCTATAAGTGCAATGACAAGCAAATGAAATGTAAGAAAATAAAATTACAATAAAAGGAAATACAAAAAATTTCTATGCTTCTTTACTGAACAATAAGCGTAGTAATAACATATCTTACATCATGTACACATCGAGACATGTCGTACATGTTGGCTGCATAAAAGAGAAATCTCCAAATGACTCAATCATTATGTAGCATTTTCTTCTCACACCAAAAACCTCAATAGGTGTGGTGATTTGAAGCAGTGACCTTATATGTTCAACTAGTCGTAGCAAACATCGAAGGGCCACTGGAGCACTTTGAATTGTCGTGCTTGAGAATGTGACCTGATCCTTACTCAATTCTGCAGTCTCCTTCTACCACAAAGATTACAATTAAGGTTAGCATAATTCATGCATGGAGTAGTTTGGTAATTTGTCCAGAATCAAATTTATTAACAAACTAGAGAGAGTAAGTCTAAATAAAATTTGGCAGTAAACTCAACTCTAAGACATGGGCTTGCATGAACAATGACAATATTTATGGGATTAGATTTATTTGAGTTTGAATCAAGAGCTATTGCCTACATATACATATAAATAATGGATCCACTTTTTACTATATGTTTAAAATCTTCAAAATTTACAATTGATCCTTTTTTTTTTCTCTTTTTATCACAATAGAGTCATTGAATTAACCCATAGGCTTCCATATAATTTAACCATATAAGGAATGGGTTTTTTTTTTTATTCTAATTATATGATCAATTACTAAATGGTCGTTCAATCAAACTTATTACTTGTATTTTTGCACTTGTAATAATTTACATGTTAGTTTATTGTTTGTATCAATACCAAATGGTCGTTCAAGCCATTGTATGGTGTTTGAGACAACCTTTCCTTCTTCTAATTCACTCATCACCTACTGAAAATAACAGCCAGTCGTTGTAACTGGTAACAAATAAGAAAATAACATGCAATCTGATAGTTCATTAACCTGATCTCGTATCCATGCACCGAATGATTGATTATATTCAACTTGTAGTCATTGTTCATTTTTTGTTCTTTTTCGGTTTTCCTTTTCTAGCTGGTTCATATGTCATCTACAAAATATGTCAGACATTAAAATTATGCGTTGTGAAGGATAACTGAATGGCAATGTATAATCATAAGAACGCTTACCTATGTATGGATGCACTTCTTCGATGTTCTATAAAACGTGAAGATGTACTTGCTTCAATTGTTGCACATCGGGGCGAACATATGTTCCCGCTGATAGCAATCTATCGCTTTGTCTGTCTTTCCTTGAATTGAGTGATCCAAGTCCAATGCGATCTAATCCAAAAAGAAAGTCCAAATAGAATTCAACATCCTCCCCACATATTTGTGTTTCTGCAATGCATCCTTCAAGTCGAGTTCTATTACGAACATAACTTTTCAACACTTTCATGCATCGTTCAAATGGGTACATCCACTGCAAATATACAGGTCCACAAATTTTTACTTCTCTCATAAGGTGAATGATGAGATGAAACATAATTATGAAAAACGAGGGTGAAATATTTTTCAAGATTACATAAAGTCAGAACTATATCTTTTTGCAATGCATCAAGCTCTGAGATAGAAAAACTTTTAGCGTAAATCACATTGAAGAAAAAGCACACTTAACTAATAGTGTATCTCACATTCTTTGGTAGGACTGAGTATATTGCAATTGGATGCAGCTGTTGCATTAAAACGTGACAATCATGCAGTTTAAGGTCGGTCAATTTTAAGTCATCTAAAGTGACACAACTTCAATTATTTGATGAATATCCATCTGAAACTTTAATTTTAGACAAAGTCTTACAAAACTGATACTTCTCTTCTTTTGACAATGTATAGCATGTGGTGGGTATGTAAGTTTTATAACCTGTAAACATTGGTGCCAATTCTGTTCTAATTTTCATTTCAACTAGATCAAGTCTACTATTCATCACATCTTTACTTTTTCCTAGTATATCAAGCAAGGTTCCCTTCTATGTTCATGCATACATTCTTTTTAATATGCATTATGTTTAGACATTGTTGTACATGCAAATTTTTCCAATATGGTAGTTCAAAAAATTCTGATATTCTTTTCCAATAGTCATTGCCACCTTCATTATGCAATGTCTTCCCACACTTCTTCTCACATGAAAATATCATGACTTTGAGTTTGAAGTACATGGCCTTCGAGACAAGGGTTGTGGAGGACTTCCATGCTCTTGCTTACCATCGATTTTTTTTTTGTATTCTATACGGATGATGTCTTAGCAAATATTTTCTGTGTTTCAATGTATGAATTTATTTTCCATATTGTAGTCTTATTGAAGTAGTCTCCTCTCCACATATTAGCAAGCTTTATATCCTTTGACACTAGAACTGCATAGATTATCATATACTGGAAAATCATTGATAGTCCACTATAAGACAACTCGCAATGTGAAATATTCTTCTTTGTATGCATCAAAACACCAAACTTCATCTTCTCATAACATTTTTAGGTCATCAATTAAGGGTGCTAAGTACGTATTGATATTGTATCCTGGTTGCTTTAGATATGATATTATCATTATCATCATCAAATACTTCCTTCTCATACACAACCACGATGGAATGTTGTATATTGTAGTAATAACTGGCCAACAACTGTAGGTCATCAATAAATCTTCAAATTGGTTAATTCCATCAGTGGACAAACCCAAACAAAGATTTCTTAGTTTTGACTGAAAGATTGGCCACACGTGATCTATCAACCTCCATGATGGAGTGTCAATCGAGTGTCTCAAAATACCATAGACTTTTCTGTCGATCACATGCCAACAAAAATTCTTAGCATTCTCAAAGCTTTTGAACATTCTTATAAATCTTGGATCATTGGGAAGTACCACATCTTCTTGGTAACCACTTCACTTTTTTCATTTGTTGAGTTCTTAGTGATCTTCCACGTTGATAAACAACACTTAGGACACTTTGTCATGTTTGCATACTCTTTTCTGTACAAACAACAATAATTAGAATATGCATCAATTTTTTGGTAACTCAGTCCTAAGGCACTTAGTGTTTTCTTCGCTTCATATAAGGAACTTGATACTTCATTGTTTTCAAGTAGGAGATCACTTATTATGGACAATATTTCAGAGAAGCTAGTGTTAATCTAATTATACCTTACCTTTAAGTTGTACAATATCACGAGAACTAACAATTTGGTGAATTTCTTACATCTTGGGTATAAGGGTTTCTTTGCATCATCAAACATAGTATCAAAGGTATTGGATGTATTAGAAGATTGGTCATGAATGGATTGAACCATATTAACTGTATTAAATAAACCATTGTGTTCATCATTTTCATCCAGTTTATTGCTGGTAACATTATTCTTTGAGTTCAAATCTTAACCATGCCAGAACTATTCCTTGTAACTTTTGTCAAGTCTATTGGCATACAAATCATACCAGACTGTTGAGAGATCCTTAAGTAAATGATTCCCGCAGTTCATATCTTAACCATGCCAGAACCATACCTTGTAACTTTTTACTTCTTCTTTTTCTCCCATCTACCCTAGTCGTCTTAGCCTTCCCCCTTCTCCTGTCCGTTCGACAAAATCTCGACCAGCCGTCGTGCATTCTATCGTTGTCCCCTGTTAAAACTGAGACCCGACCGTCATCGTCCACGTGTAGCTTATCATTCAGATCCGGCCATCTATTTCTAATCACGTCTGACCTTCAATCGCGAAACGTCGCTGCTACGCCCAGTTTCCAATCTACAAAGCCATTACCTGACCCTCCTTCGACTGCCGCTGCATCTGCTTGTTTGTTAACCCTCAGAGCTGCCACTGCAGACCTCACCGTTCGGCCTTTACGTGAACTGTCGTAAGCCGCACGCACCGAGCCACTCCTCTAAGCCAACTACAGGATCCGTTTTGTACACTTTTCTTTGTTTAGGTTCGATCGTTGTTGCCTCTATCGTTACTGTGAATAGTTGATGTTTTATTGATGAAATTGAAGTTGGGTTGTAGTTGTTTCTAAATTTTTGTTCAAGCGTTATGGTTGGAATAATTAGTTAAATGGTTAATTGATTCTTGAAGGTGTTGAAGGTAACATTGGGTCACTTGAATTCACAACCAAATTGTAGATTGTGGAAGCTCGGTTTGTGAATATCTTGGTAAGCTAGAATTTACATTGAGAAAATTAAGTGGGAGTATGTATCATGAAAATAATTGAGTTTCATATCCTGATGATTAGGTGTCTTTTGTTGGATATAGTTTGTTCGAGAAATTTGAGTAACTTTGAGGTAAGGGACTTTCTATTGGACTCACCCATAAAGTAGGATATGTTGACTGTATGTTTGTCTAAACTAAGGATGGATGTCAGATATGATATGTATATATTGAAGTAGACTTGATTTTAAATGTATCTTGTGTTTGATTGGAACTATATATATACATATGGATGTTGAAATCCTATAAAGTAGGATATGTTGATTGTATGTTGGTCTCTAAACTGAGGATGCATGTCAGAGATGATATGTATATATTGTAGTAGACTTGAGATTGAATGTATGTTGTATTTGACTGGAACTATATATATATATATACCTATGGATGTTGAAATGACTGAAATTTGTAGATGTTGCTTATGTGAAGTGTGGTAGTGAACTTGTTGGCGGTTGTCTAAACTGGGTGTAAGTTATACCAAAGTATGATTGTGTGCTTGTGAATGAGGGAATGTTATGTTTATTTAGCTTGGTTGACTGATGTGTTGATAGGCTACTGACTGACTTGGGGTTAAAGTGGAAATAAGTTGACGGTTAAGGTGATAAGTGAAGGGTTTATGTGTTGAGAAAATTTGATTGTATTATGAATGACTGTTAAGATGTTTAGAATGGACTGAGGGGAGGATTGTTAGTTCTTCTATTGGGTATTATACCTTGTAGGTGTCCTACGGGATTACCACTTATTGTGCATCCTTTGGGAGTATTAGACTAATATGTGTTTCTGCAGAACACTAGACTGATTTATGCGTCCTCGGGGCGTTAGACTGATTATGTGTATTCTACGGGATCACAAGACTGTGACTGTGCAGGATACCATAATAGAAAATTAACAATTTATTTTTCTCTTAGCGGGCCCAATAGTGGGTCTCTTACTGGGTATGTTTATACTCACCCTTTTATGTTTTAATTTTTCAGGCAAAGGTAACAAGGGAGGCAGACCGACGAGAGGCAAGGAGCAGTGATTGCCATAGGGGGTGTCCTCAAACCACTTCCGTTGATTGTTTATGTTTTCTTGTTTTCCTTAGTACATGAGACTGTTTAGAAGTTTTTGAGACTGAATTGGATTCATGAGCTATTGTTTTGTAAACTATACTTTTAAAACTTTGGTTATTTGAAACAAGGCTCGAACTTAAGTTTTTCTTTGATTGTATGATTTCAAATGAATTTTAATATATTTTGTGTCAATCAAGGTGTCTTGTCAAAATTAATGTCATCGACTTAGATAGAAGAGTTGGGTCCTTACAGTTTCTTTAAAAGACCCAAAAGAATAATAAGAAGAAAAAAAAGTGGTCATATAGCATTTTATAATTGAAAATTCAATGTTTGAACTTCTTTAACACTTAGTTCTTCCTAAAAAGATATTGATAGTCTGGTATTGTACTAATTTTCAAGTCCACAAGTAACCTACTCTGTTAAGAATATGAATAAGAGATCAATTGCACATATCAACTTAAGCATTTCAATATAGGGGTAGTTCAATAACCAAAATTTGGTAGCTAAGAAACTCGAATATGAATTTGAGTCATGAGTAAGACTACATGTTGACAAATTATTTTTTAAGAATAGGATGTGAACATGACAAGAAAACACTTTTTAAGGTATAAAATATATATCATTTTTATATAAAAAAGAAATTCAAATCCAATAAACGCATCTATATGCTTAAAAAATGAACTTGATGTATTTTATCCTTAAATTTTATTATTTTTGTCCTAAATTATTATGTGTCTATTCAGCATGAAACAAGTGTTCGATACATGTCTAACAAATATTTGACACATTAACTTTTGAAGTCTAACACTTGTCTAACATGTCTATTGTGCCAACAAGTATTTGATGTGTTTCAAACAAGTGTTGGAGTGTCCAAGTAATGAATATGTATGAAACATGGACACATAAGCTAAATGCAATTGTTTGTGCTTCTTTGATATTGACACAAAAAGAGTGTAACCGACAAGATGCAGATTCCAGAGACTTGACAAAAAGGTAATTGCAAAAAAAATAGTATTTCAGATGTAAAAACACACCTATACTGCCTAAGAATCTTTGTTTCTTATGGAAATGAAGGTGGCTGCTGCACCTACAACTTTCATTTCTGCTGTACCTACAATTTGTCAAATCTAATTTTAATTAGAAATGCAACAGGTAAAAAAGTTGGTCTTGTGAGCATAACTTGTTAAAATAATAACAGAAATATAAAAAGGAAGGAGAAAAATAAAATAAATGAAAAAAAAAGTGAGGTCTATGTGAAGTAAATCATCATTAGGAAACTTATTGAAGAAAATATACAAACAGATATAAAAAGACATCATAATTAACTAATGGTGGCCCAAGTAGTAGAAGCATCAAAATGACTGATCTCCCAGATTCTGCTACAATTTCAACTTGTCATATTGAAGCTTGTAAACACTTATGGAAGCATTCTCAAATAAACATTGGATGCATTTGAAGAAACGGATCAATGATGAAACCGACTAAAGTTGAATTTTAGGATGAGGTGAGCAAAAAATGTGGCAAAACAAAATGATATACAAAATTTCTTTCCAAGGCAGTAAGCATTAGCACTAGGTGAGGAAGGTCATCTTACAGATAAAATTTAGTTGGTAGAACTCAAGGACACAGTTTTACCAACTAGAAAACAAATCATGTTCAAGTAAGATAGTAAAACAACTACCACACATCCTCCTTAAAAAGTGCCCTTAAACCACCCCCAATATGAAACCAATGCCTTCAACAGTGGCACACTGCACTACTTTATGACTGAGATTTTGCAAATTTGGCTATATTTCCTTCATCATCATTTACCAGAAATAGAAGATTTAAATCATGAACTAGTATATAACGTTAATTCCAACAATGTGATACAACACCTTTCACTTTAAACCATCATATCACTCAAAAGTCTAATTCCAAACATTTCAAACAACTAAAAAATTCTAGTCAACAGCCAACCAATATTCATTCGTCTTTGTAGAGTATTATTTTGTAAGTACCTAAAAAAAAGGTTTTTTTTTACATTTCGAAAGCTACCGCTACTTGGAGACAATAAACCTTAGGGTCAAAATTTGAGAATGCAATAAAAGGGAACATAATAACATATACAGATCTTTTGGTCTCCTAGACATCTATCTTTTACATCCCTTAATTTCCATCAGAATTCTGCTCTAAATATCAAAATTTTACTCAAAATTTTCTCATCCACAAATG